>JZKD02S1736448.1:166144-182123 GCA_000966675.3 Picea glauca | reverse complement strand
TGATAATTATGCTCATAAGCTGTGAAACTGTGAATGATTTCATTATAAGAATGTCTGTATGGTATTTTGATCAGTATTAGTAGTTGTATATTTGAATGGAAGGGCTATGTATGGCTTATGTCCTCATGAATTGTTATTTACATGCGTACTGATCTAACTCAGATTTCACATATGGTTCTCGGGAGGACGACCTCCTTACCTACATCAGGTAGTATCCTGAGTGAATCTCCCCATAGAGATACCCTCCTTGAAAATCCCATCAAGAACATAGAAGGAGGACATGAGGGCACAAGGCCCTAAGAAATCCCTGATAGTAACGAATTGATGGACGAGATTTCATCAAGAAATCTGTGGTCACTCATGACCGTTAGAATTGGTAAGAGGAAGCTGGAAAGATAAGTGCCTTAATCCTAATAGGTATTAATCAATGGAAGAGGATCCATCGGGAAATCTATGGTCACACACAACCGTTAGATTAGTAGGAGAAAGTAGGGTGTTAAATGCCTTACCATTTTGTTTTCCTGTATCTTCGTGGGTAGGAAAGAGTTTAGGACCGTGGATCTCCAAAGTCCATGAGAATATCTGGACCATGGATATTTCCATGTTTAGGAAGTCGTGGGAGAGCCCACAAGTTAGGAATCTGTCTGAGCCGTCATATTTTGGCTGAAAAACCCGACAGTCGTTGGATCTGTCAGAACATACCCGGGGGTTAACACCCCAGTGGATTTGGACTCTCTAATGTGGAAACCCTGGGATAGATGTGAGTCATCCGATTGATGGAGGCCACGTGTCGAGAGATCTCCCATTTTGGGAAATCGAGAATCGTGATATCGAGAGTCCTGGTGACAAGGGATCAGGACTTTTCTGGGTGGAAATCCCGGAGCAGTCGTGAGCCGTTCGATTGACGGAGGCCACATGTCACGAGATATCCCATTTTGGGAAATCGGGAATCGCAAGATCGGGAGCCCTGGCGACAAGGGATCGAGACTTTCCTGGGTAGAAATCCCGGAGCAGTTGTGGACCGTTCGATTAAAGGAGGTGACGTGTCGAGAGATTACCCATTTCGGGAAATCGGGGATCGAGGATTCGGGAATTTCGTTGACAAAAACCCAGGCTCTTACCTTGACAAATCCTGACCCATATTGAAGAGACGATAGCATGTGGCTAAGTCCCGATGGACAGATGAGATCCCTTTGGAAGATCTCAGGGGTTGTAACGACCGTCAGATGCGAGGAAGAGATGTCAGTTTTACGCGGGAGTGTGAATGCACATTAGAGTAAGTAGCAAGTAGATCTGGATGGTCAGAGTCCACCCACCCAGATCTACAGCTGAGGATGCATTCTGGAGCCCCCTTGCCATTTTTCCTTTAATGGGGGGGGTCCGGAATTGGACGCGCAACTCTCAAACGGTCGATATTATTTCCCTTGATCAACGATGCTCAGTTGGATTTTGGACCCCCCTTGCCATTCTGCCTTTAATGGGGGGGGTCTATAATAGTGTGGCATGTGAAGTGGGCCCCCTCCTGTCATGTCGACTACTCTGTCATGTTTCCCTCTCTGCCACCTGTATTCCACTCAACCATGTAATGGGGCCATTTCTCATTGGATGTTCTCTAGCCCTGTTGAGACTTGTTCCTAGTGGCCATTTGCTAACCTTGTAGGGATTCATCCCCATTGGCCGATCGCTATCCCTGTTGGGGTTCAGCCATTGCCAAGTCAAAAAACTCGACCTCACTATAGCACCGAGGTGCGAAGTATGAAAGAGGTACTGTGTTTATTTGAACTGTGATCGTGACCTGTGATCACATGGGAACAGAGAGAGACAGAAAGAGCCAGCTTACGCTAGGCCTCCATGGATATTTAGGGGTTCTGATTCGACAGAAGACCAGAAAAATCCGATTTAGGTAGTGGGTATGTGACAGGTGCATTTCCAGTTGTCTTTGCCTTTTCCCTTTCTTTTTCAGCTTGCGTACGATGCTCCTGCATCACCATCGCTAGTCACTTGGATCCCAAGTCCCAAAAAAAATTGTTTAGGGCCTCAAAATGGCCCTAGAATTTTGGAACCCGGAAAACTGTCGAAAAAATGCCAAGATGGAAAATTGTTTTTCGAGCCCATGGAATATCCACCTGGATCATCTGCACTTTCTAAAACTTTCCTTCCTCGGTCACATTCACTAGTAACCTGTCACTACATCCGACCTATCACTACAACCAACCTGTGCCATACATAATTCATCATACTACATCCGAACTATCACTGCAACCAACCTGTGCCATACATAATTCATCATACATATCCTTCAACCAAGTACAAGTAGCTCAAGGGTGTGATCTATAGGAACCATATCAGAACTGTACCATATATGAGAGTGTTTCTTACTCAAACAACCAGTGAACATATATCATAACCATATCACACAACAACCATACCAAGAATCCTATGCATGTCCCTGATGCATACACCATCATATAACATAGATATCCCTCAATCATATTAGATCTATACCAAACTTGAGAGTGTTTCTCACTCAATCAACTAGCCAACATATATAATAACGAGATATCATAACAACCATAAAAATAATGCCTCAAGAATTCATTATACCATGATAAAATACAAGCATCAAGATAATATGAAACCATACCAAAACTTTTGTAGCAGATCTGAACTTGTAGAATGTTGTCTGGGGAACTGACTTCAAACTTCAGGGACCTAGAACCAACATCTACTCAAGCTTCCATGACTCTTCCCATATGTGTGTGACCTTTCCTCTCTTCAGACTGCGTGTGTACGTTCCCTGGATTTCTACAGCATGTGTATTTACATGACCTGACCCACTATATCCTATGTACAGCTTCAGAAAACTAGGGTTTTATGATCCTCTGAAAATTTCACCGTCAAACTTCCTTGCTACTTCAAACTCGTGGAACTTCTAATGCGTCCATGAATACCTACAATGAATCTTTCACAAAAATATATCTTCAATATGCTCAAAAGATTCACACAATAAGAGACCCTTTGATGGGTGTTCTATATGCACTAAAAACCCTCAATTAAATTGTCAACCCAAGGTAAGTAAACTTAGAGTTGTAGCAAAATATATGCCAAGGTAGAAGGGATGGTAGTAGTATAGTCTAAATAAGGAAGTGGCTATCTAAGGGCTAATCTACTCAATCAAAGACTACTAATAATCAAACTCTACTAAGAAACTCAAACTATGTACCCTAAGTAACCTTTGAACGAAGGATTGATGGATAGTTCTAGGAAAGAAAATGAAAACCCTACTTAAAGAAAACTAGTTCAATCATAACAAGAAGAAAAATCAAACTATTCATCTAATAAGAAAATAGAAACAACAAACTACTTGTAATTAAACTACTTAAATTCAATAAGAAACTATCTTGTGAAAGCAAGTAAATAAACAAGCAACTACACTATCAAAGAAAGAATAGATAAGTAATCAACTAACCTATTAAAGCAAGTAAACAACTAACTAACCTAGGATAACTTCTACAACAAGTAAACTAATTAAAACTACTCAATAAGCAACTAACTAAGCTAAGAGACAAGTGAACTCTATTCTTAATTTAAATTATACAACTATTTCTAATTTACAAAAGGAAATCTACTAAATTGAAAGAAAAAGGAATTGACAACTAATTTCTTATGATAAGAAAACTACTCTTTAACCTACCAAAGAAAAAGACTATCTACCCTCCAAAAGCAAGAAACCTACCTTCTAGTCTATGAAAACTCAACTATAGTGTTGATGGTTGTGTGAATGTCTCTAACGTCTTATATTATCACGATGGAACTTAACAATGAAAGATAATTCAAGAGGGATAAACTCGATATTGACTTCAATAGCAAAGTGAAAAGTGTGAATTAGGAAATCCAATGAGAACTTAGCCATTATGAAAACAACATCAATTACCTTGCATATCCATGTGATTATTACTCATGCATTAATCATCAATAGTTATAAAGAGATTATGCTATGAAATTCAATTGCACTCTATACTACGTAAGGAAATTCACACTATACTAAATTCAATCATTAACTACAAATTGAAATTGTAACCTAAATCTAAGAAAGAAATTGCATGAAGTAAGCTAAACTAGTTCTATTTAATAATTCAAATTGCAAAAAGAAGAAATACTCATAAACAAAAATTAAACATTATTCCAGCATATGACAAGTAAGCAAATCATAACAACTAGATAAGAAAAAACTAAATAGTAATTGAATAAGAAATTTAAAAATGAAAACTATAACTAATAATATCCATCCACCAAAGCTCTGTCAAAGAAAGCATGAATTAAAATTATGTTCTAAAACTCTATTTTAAACTTTGTTTCAACATAAAGAAAGCCTAGTCTATCATCTAATCACACATGGGGTTAGTGTCTAAGATTGTAAGCTTTCTTCTACTAACTAAAAATTCATTACATATCAACAAGATCCTTCATAATAACTTGCAAAAGGAAACTAAAACAATTAAGCTATAACAACAATTTATACAATGAGAAAGCAAAATGACAATTCATGTACAGGAAAATAAATAAAAAGACATATATGCTATCTAATTTACAAGAAAACTCATAGGATAGTTACCCAGACTGTTGGTGGGCCCCCCAACAAGTCATGGTCACTCCTCAAATTCACACCATGAACTTCAACAAAGTGATTTCACCATTAAAACTAAAAACGAGGTTTTACATAGTCTGGCAAAACGAAAATGGCAAAACAGAGCCAAAATTGTCTTTGTCTCTAGCACATGACTTCTTAACTATTGTATGACCATTGAGGTGGTATTTATAATCTTTACAACATAAGAGTTCAACCACTGGAGGTTTGATCCTCTTCTAAAAATAGTAAATTACATTTAAGATGCCCTAACTTCCAGTGGCTTCTAGAAATGAGGCGAGCCAATAATCACCCAAGATAACAACCCAGATCGAGTTGTCAAGATTTTAGTAGCTGGAGGTCACGAGCATTAGAAAAACCCATGTATTTTATTTTCCCATCGTTGGTCGTCGATACCATAATCGCCAAATCTCCCATCATTTTTGTGCAGGACAGAGTGTCGGACGGAGTGTCGGATGGAGTACCGGACTGAGTGTCAGATGGAGTACCGAACTGAGTGTCGGAAGCAAAAACAACCTGCGGTTTTTCCCTGTGACATACAAAACATGAATTATTTTCCTGGGATCATAAAAACATATTGATTTAAACTCAAAATCATTGCAAAACACAAATTATGCATACCTAGTGTGGATCATAGCGTTTTAACACAAAATCTCTTCAAAAACTCTTCAAAAACAGGAAAACGCATATACACATTAGGCAAAAAGGATCTAATTAATGTCATAAAATTGGTCATATCAAGGGTCCAACACCCTTTCTCTCTTATTTATAATTCTCCAAGTAGCTTCCTCTAGGGTTTATTATCTAACCAACTTCCTTCTTTTGGGGCTAACCCTCTTCTAACCACTTTGTCCACTTACAACCACTTTATCCACAAATAGTAAACTCTCCACTTCTATTTGCAACTAATTTATTTTTAATTTTTTTCTTGTTGCAACCACTTAACCCATGACTTACCACTTTGACTGATTAACTTCTTCTAGGAGCTTCTAGAATAATTTGACTTATTTTACCTTCTAGGGTCATCTAGATAACTCATGAGGGTTCTCCAACTTCACATGGCCATGTCTCTCTAACAATGAGGAGTTATGTGACATTCCACATATCACCAGAAATGACATGATGAGAATTATTCATGTAGAATAGTATCACTTGAATATTCGCTAATATTCATTACATTATTCACTAGAAAACCACTGCATTGTTGGAGCTACCAAACCACTTAACCATTTGGACACCACAAAGCATCTTCCCGTGAGGTATTTCACCATAAGGGGACCACTTTGGAGTTTATCCATTTGGTTCTTCCTATCAACCAAGACATGAAAAAAATGATACACCTTCCTTTGATATCATCCTTGACATTAATGAAAACACATCATTATGACACCACATGACATCAACCCTTTGACATCAATGGCCACATGATCCAACAATCAATACATCAATGATACAAACACATTACTATGACAATACTTGACATCAACACTTTGACATCAATGACAACATAGTACAAAATATGTCATCAAAAATTCCCATTGGGGGATAAAATCTCTCTCCATTTCATCCAACCTGACCATCGACCATCAATCATCCATGTTGATTGGTGTAAACAATCCTCTAATTTCATCGACCCAACCTTCGTCCATTGACCACCTCTTTTGGCTGATGTGGCATGACATGTAGACTCTAACATGGCATTTTGGATCATGTGGAATTACACGTATATGATGATGTCACATGAAACGTGGATACCAATGTGGCATGAAACATCATCACCCTCTTTCCTTCATTGGCCATCTATCATTTCCCTTAGATGAACCGACACCTCACCAAATTTGGATGACACCCGACCATTGATGTTATCTCTTATTTGATTGGAATGCTTTTCTAAATCAATCAAACTAACCATCGGCCCATCGACCATCAACAGTTTCTCTTTCTCGATCGAAACACTTTTCCAATTTGATTGACCTGACCATCGACCCATTGACCATCGACAATTTCTCTTAATCTATCAGAGCACTTCACCAATCCAGTCAACCCATCATCTATTTCCCTTGGACGATCTAAACACCTCTTTGGATTGGTCAGCACCCAATCATCAACCCATTGGACATCGAAGATTCTCGTTGGAAACCAAACACTTTTCCAATCCAACCAACCTGACCATTGGTCATCAATCATCAGTTATTTCCATTGGTGACAAATGTTCCGCCAATCCAAGTGACCCAACCATTGGCCTTTCTCCATCGGTGATTTCCTTTGGTGACTAAAACCCTTTTCCAATCTAGCCAACCCAACCATCGGTCATCGATGAATTATCTTGGCCAACTCCAACACTTAGAAAAATTTTGACTGAAACTCAAATGAATCTAGGTCATCAATATTCCATTAAAAAATGATCTCGACCATTGATCTGATCCATTTTCCAAACCCCCAAAAATGAATCTGAGCCATCAATTCTTTGATTTTTTACAATGCCAAAAAAAACTATCCTAGTCGTTCATCTCTCCCCTTTGAAAAAATATGAAAAATTTATAATGTTTTAAATTTACCAAGATGAATCGAGGTCATTGATGTCAAGATCTAAAGTGATCTTAGTTGTCAATTCCTGAAACTCTTTCCAACGTTACAACAACCATTAAAATACCAAATTTTAAGTTTGCAGGTCGAATTTATCTCTACAACTTAGCTAATCAATATCATTAAACATCTCAAACAATTTTGGTCTATTTAAAACTCGAATCTACTCACAAATTTTGGGAATTTCTCTCTACTTTTTCCATTTTGTTTTCCCAAATTCTCTTAGACCAAAGTTTGCAACAATAAATTTCTCAAATTCACACTTTTCCTAGCCCATACCTGATGCAGGAGCATCACTCCACGTCATCAAGCGCCAGCCAACCAGCACATCAAAGCGCGCAGTTCAATGGAGAGGAGAGACGCAACCCTCTCACTTTCAAATTTCAAATTTTGAACATTGTATTAAATGGTTGTAAGGTTGTAGATAAGGGTTGCCTTAAATAGTTGTAAGGCTAAGATCTAGATCTGATTCGGACTAGACAACCATTCAATGTAACTGAATGTAATTAATGAGAGTTGGTGAGGATGGAGGGAAGCACTCGAGGAGCCCCCTTTTGGTAAAAAGATCTTTTTTTTTTTTTTTTCAGTTAGGGAACAGGCTAAGAGGCAGAGAGAATAACAAGAGAGAATAGGTTAGAGAGGAGAGGAGAGTTGAGACTCTGCTGCAGTCCGAGCTCGAACACATTGTAATCAGGCATTCTTGTTTAATACAAACAAAGAGCATTTTTTCCTACATATTGTTGTTCATATGTTTTTGAGTTCATGAATGAATGTCTCTATGTGTTTATGATATGTTGTATATGTATGTTAGATGTGCATTTGCAAGTTATAGACAGGAGTTGTTTTATGTAGAGTTCTTTGATTTCAGGTTTGGGTTCTTTGAGGCTTCATGCAAGAAGTTGCATGACAGAATATTGCGGGTTCTGTAATCCAGTGCAAGGAGTGCACTTCTGAATTCTACGGAATTTCAGACAAAGACATGCTAAGAGGGTGCACCAGAGGAAGTCATTAACTTAAGGGAGAAACCTTAAGGTTATTGAAAACCTTGGAGGTCGAACTGTATAGAGGAGGCACAGAGAGAAGACAGATTCACTGAAGATTTTGTAGCCAGCACAAGGAGTGTGCATCTGAGCTCTGCGGAGTTAGAAAGAACGTGCAAGGAGTGCACACCAGAAGGATTCATAGACTTAAAGGAAGCCTCAGAGTTACTGAATACTCTAGAGGAGGAACTGTGCAAAGAAAGGCACAGAGAAGAAGCAGAACTACTGAGGTTCTGTAAGGCTCTGCCAGGAGGGCATTGAGCGAGTGCATAGAGTGCACTAGAGAACTCCATTTCGATTTCTGAGAAAAGAGAAGTGTTGAAGAAAGGACACTCATAGAGTTGTTGAATACTCTGTAGGCTCTGCAAGGTGTGCATCAAGTAGAAGAATGACAGGTGGGCATAAGGAGTTTTCTTTTCGAGAAAATTTCTCAAATCTGAGTTATCCGAGATCCTCGAACGCAAGGTGTGCGCGGGAGTAAATATCTGGAAGAGCGAAGCTCAAAAGGGACATCATTTTCTAGAACACATACAAGACCCAAAGGAACCAGGCCCACAAGAGGAAGAGTCTAAGGTCGAGACCTTCGAGACTTAGAAAATCTTCTAAGTCAGAAAGATAAGAAAGGTCAGGAAGAGAGCACCACGAAATATAGATCTGAACCGTCAGATATAGCACCAATACCCGACAACCATTGGATCGGGTGAAGGTTCATAGAGTTTAACCTCTGGGAGGTCACATAGGATAATAGATGAAGAACGGACGGTGGAGACGCTCCATGGAGAAGCGTCGAAGGCCCTACAGCCATCAGATCTTGCAAAGGAGTTCGACATTTTGGTGTTTCAGAGTTCGAGGTTTGGAGCATCAAGAAACGTTGTGGTCATTGCATCGCGAACTCCATGTTCGTGAAATCCCAAAGTCTCGTGATTGATTTTAGGCATTTCGTAGTTCGGGGTTTGGACATGCAAGTGATTTTAGAATCACTGCATCGTGAACTTCCGGTTCACGAAACTCCGAAAAGGCCAGGACCGTTGGAGTGAAGGAGGCCTATAGCCGTCAGCCATTTCGGGAATTTAGGGTTCAGGTTTTCAACATTCCTAATGACAAGAGCCGGGGTACTTGGAATTGAAAACCCCAAATTCATGAAATGCAACTTGCCTTTGGAGTAGAGCTGTGGTCCCAGAGGAAACAGCTATTTCGGCATTTCGACATTTCGGAATCTGGGAGATTGAAGGACCAAGAACCTTCTGCGACCAGAATCGTGAACTCGCGAATTCCAGAATCCAAAAAAGTGGATTGTAGTTATGGGTGGACTTCGTCATTTCAGGACCCAGGTATTTGAAAGACAGAGGACCACATCTTAGTACTTGACCATTACAGAAACAATTGTTGTAGTACCAGATCGACACATGCCTTCTTCCTCAATACCGGATGAACACATAGGTGAATATTGTTGCAGTACCAGAACAAAACAGAGACTTTTCCAGTATCGGGTGAACACAGAGGTGAATATTTGCAGTACTGGAACAACACAGAGATGAATATTGTTGTAGTACAAGAACAACACAAATACTTGTCTAGTACTAGATTACAAGAGAATTTTATTTCAGTACCCAATGAAAATTGGATAAGGTACCTGGTGGCATATTTTGTAGACTGGAACTTTGTAGGCTAAATTTTGTAGTGATTACTGTCATCTGTTGCTGCTTATAGAGGAGCACATGTGAATTTATTATGTAGCAGGACCATTTAGGTAAAACAACAAACAACACACTGGTACAGAAACTCTGAAATTGTAGCAGAAGTAAAAAATGAGGCAAGAAAATTCAATGACTGGGCTCCAAGATCTATAATAAGAAGGCACTCTGTAGCTGGAAAAAATCATGTTGGAATTCATAATCCTCCTCTTTATGGAACCAAACTAAGAACTTATTCTGTTTCCACTTCCATTTTATTGGAAAATAAACCTAACTACTATTTCTCTATGGATTTTTCTCAAGCCCAGATCAGTTAATTCTTGTCGGTGTTTTCAGTTTAAGGAGTTTGAAAAACTTAAAGAAAAATCCATCTATTGTCTTGTGGATTTTTCTCGAGCCCAGGCTAGTTCCTTCTCGCCGGTGTTTTCAATTTTTAGGAGTCTGAAAAACTTAAAGAAAACTCCATCTACTGTCCCGTGGATTTTTCTTGAGCCCGGGCCAGTTCCTGCTTATCGGGGTTTTCAATTTTTAGGAGTTTTAAAAACTTAAAGAAAACTTCATTAGGCTCATTTTACATAAGTAATTTACCAAGGCTAGATAATGGAATAAACTTACACATGGTAGATGTCATTCTTATTGGCTTATAGTGATCATAGTACTAGTTTTGGAATAGAAAAGTATCATAACAAAGTAGTACCGGAACATAATTCTGCAGTATCAGAAGAGAGTAGTACTGGAACAAAATTTTGCAATATCAAAACAAACCAATACTGAAACATAATTTTGTAGTACCAGAACAGAACGATACCGGAATTCTGGAAATGACTATCAAATTCCATCACTAAACATGTTTATTTGTCCTTGTCAATGGAAGTTGCAAAAGAACATTAAGGTCTCAACAACCACTCCCCCATGACTGAGGTTTTTCATGTCCTCATGAAAACAATGTGAGACGCTAAAAATTTTTTCTTAGAGGGTTGCGAACATCTGCAAAAAACAAACCAATAGAACTAATTGAAACTAGATTTTTATGCATGCTTACAAATAGAAAATTCAGGGAAAATGTCAAAAGTTGAATTATTAGTTATGAATAAAATATTTTGGAATTAACATTCAGTTTGAATTTCTATTAAAAACATCACTTAATCGATCATCCTTGTGTAATAGTGGTCTTAAAATAGATAGGTAAGGATAAAGCACAAATGCATCTTTTTTTAACAACTTAAGGAGAAAGAAGAAATTTGAAGAAATAGATCATGAAGCACTCCCTTAAGTGTTATCTTCTGTTGACAAGGATGCCTTCTTCTCTTTTGAAACCCTTCCAGTATTATGTGTGCATTCGCAGGATGAAGAGATTACCTTCTCATAAAATTCCAAACAAAATTATCCTAACTTTTAGAAAGAAATATACTATAGGAACAAAAGATCTTAAATTGATTGCTTTATTAGCTTTTGACATTCCCATTTATGAAAAGTATGAAAGATATGTTGCATTGGACTTATGTCAAAAATTTATTTATTTACTTACTTATCCTACTCTAATTGAACAAAATAAAATGTCCTTCAAGTATAGGAATAATTCTAGTGAAGCCATGTGCGTAACAGGGTTAGAAATATATCCATACTCGGGTTTAAAAGATAAAATTTAATGCATATCGGAGTATGAAGGATCAGTTGCTTTGATGATGAGATAAAACAATAATGAAAAATAAAAGAGTAGTGTGACCTGTTAACTAAATGGAACCATCTTTCAATAGTATCATGATATTCTTATTTTTTTTCTTTGTTTAGGTCATACAACATGTCCTCCTTTTCCATGCTACGCAAATTATCTTCTTCAAGATGATTGGTCTTTGGAGTACATACAGGATCTGTTGAGAGGAATGCTAAGAACTCCTCAATCTCAGGTTCCAATGGTTTCTCTCCATTGAATTCTATCCATGATTCTTTAGTCTCCTCAACAAATTAAAAATAGGAATCCGAAGGGACTTCTAAATCTTCTTGTGGAGAGACAACTAAATTCTTGATTGTTGTCAAGATATGGTCTTCCTGAGAGGCAAATATCCTAGTTGTTGCTAGAATGTGAGAAAGTTATTGGAGGAACATTCTTGAATCTATTGATCATCCTTGAATTAATATAGCTGGTTGATGATCCATGTCTCCAACACAAATTAGTATTCAGGGGTTCTTACAGCACCCCAAACGTGATTTATCATCAAAGATCTGAATTTTAAAACTATTTGCAAAAATAAAACACACCAAACTTGAACTCATTGCATTACTGGGACCTTGTTGTAACCAGGTTATCGATTCACACAAGTTATCTCATCATAAATAAAACTAAATTTTCATAAATAAAAACACACTTTTTCATAAAATAAGGAAAAATACACTTGCATTAAAATAAAAACACTTTTTCATGAAAGGGAGAGGCCAACCTAACTTTGGAGAAACCCCACTAAAGTGGATGCATGGGATATTACCTCACGTCTTACTGTCTTCTCTCCACCCTTAGGTCGTCCATAAAACCAATCCAAAACCATTAAAGAAATCTAATTCAACTACTACCTATTACCGTTTACAACTCCCCGGCAATGGCGCCAAAATGTTGGTGCAATTATATGCATAATATATTACCAAACATAAATTATCAGCCGAGATTCATAATCAACAGATTTTTTACACTATATGTGCCGAAAACAGGTGGTTTACTATGCCTGATGAGTATAGCCTATATAAGAAAGAAATCTAAAAACCAACACTATGTTTTCACACTTCAAAGATAACACTCTCCACACATTTCAAAATTCATAAAGCAAAACTCATAAATAAGCATATGATTTAAGCTCTTGCTCAGGTGATGATTATGTTCATTGATGGCTCATGAAAGGAAAATACGAACTTTGACTCTGTCTCCTAGAGAAACTAAATTAACAACAATTAACACACTACATATTCTCAAAAGAAAGCATCAATCAATTCTAAAAGAAATAGCAGGTAGAGGAAGACACTCCATTGTAGGTGCATGTAGGGTGAGAGATGGAGGTCTTGATTGTGCCTGTATTTGCAAGATGTAACCTAATATATTATGGAAGGAAACTCTAAGTGTGATGGAATACTCCATTAAAGGCTCGTTGATGCAGGAGCATCGCCAACAAAGCACGAGCATGGAAGACAGTCGGGTGCACTAGCGCATATTTTGAAACATTTTGAATTTCAAAAGATCAATGTATTAATGTAATATCTGACAAGACTTTTGATTTATGAATGTCTTTAATGATCAGAGGATGAGCCATCATGTAAGATTGATGGGGTAATGTATTTTGTTTTATGGATCAGATTGCAGTACAGATTTGGAACTTGCGTTCTTATCTGTATGACTTGATATTTACTGTAATAAATGTTAAGTGGTTGATAGAATTTAATTCAGATAGGTTAGCATAGAGTAGTTGGAGGGAAGAACTCAAAAGAGTCCCTTTATATAAAGTTTGGTAGTATTTCCTAGTAGAGGTTGTTGAAGGCTACAGAATCTAGTGTGTAGATTTCCATTGTAAACTAAGAGTTGGGGGACACAAAGAAATATTGTATGAATGTATGTAAGTTTTAGTTGGAGGAATATAATAGAGAAATATTGTCCAAAATGAGTGTTTTTATGTGTCTATCTGAATGAGTGAATGGTAGACTCTCTGTTATTCGTCAATACTCTATTATTTCTATTCTTGTATCCATGACTGCATTTACTTTGTTGAATGTATGAATCATTGTGAAGAGTGGGTAAGTTTCGATTGTTTCTCTTCTTTGAACGAGTGCAAGGTGTACATAGTGTTCGTAAGGAGTGCATGATCAAGTCTGTTTCGACTTGAAGCTCAGAAGATATAAAGAAACTTGTATGTATGCAAGGATTGCATCAACATCTGAAAAGAGTGCATGACAAAGGTTCAGACTCAAAATCTCAGGAGAACTAACATGATTTCAACCACAAGAGACAGAAACGCTTGGAGGACAATCTCAAGGAGTGTGAAGCCATCCACAAGGATAATTTGAGTGTGGAGAAGATCTGTTGCAAGGTGTGCACAGAATAAAATCTTGACGAAGTGTCGAATAAATTGTTCAGAGGAAAAAAGGAGATCAAAGAAGGGAAGCTTAGGAGGAAGAGTGGCAAAAATATTCAAGGAGAGAAGCCCCTAAAGTCTTCACTAAAAGTCAGTGAATGAGATTCATTCTCAGAGAGAGACGAATGATCCCATACCATCATATCTGGTAAAGTTATAAGTACAATATTCGTGGAATGTTTCAGCACTTCGGAGTTCAACAAGGATAGAACTTTACGAAAGCAGAGTCACGAAGTCCAAAGTCGTGATTCAATATGGATCATTGACCGCAGAGGAGTACGTGGAAATGGATTAGGGATTTTGGGAACCAGAAGATCGGAGGTTTTGGGCGGAAGTCCTAGAGTTTATCGAAGTCAGGAATTCCAAACCATAGTGGGGTTGGTGAATTTGAGGGGACGCATGGTGGAAGTTCGAAACCTTGGAGAAGAGAGCTTCGAGAAAAGGTGAGAAAAAGGATTCAGGATATCCCCAAAGTCTGAACCATGAAGAGATAGACCCATAATCATAGTCGTGGTCATTTTTGGGAGAGACCTATGTGTGTGGGTAGAGAAGTTTTAGGTGCCCTTAGGGACCCAAAGAGTCACTCTGACTCATCATTTTAAATGATCCAAGACTAGGAGGTCAAGCAGCCCTTTGGAGGGAAGGGGGTTTGTGCCACTCATGTATGGTGAAATATGGAGATCCAACTTGTCCCTAGGTTTGCAAAATAAAAACAAACACTAAAGAATTTAATCTAACAAATGCATGCACTTAAATCGAATTATTGTTCTCACATACTCTCACAAAGATGCCAAATCATTACTCAAAAATCATTACACTCATATATCTCACATTACACACACAACTCTCACTTACTCAAAATTACAACACATCCATGTGACCTGCTATTAAAGGTATCACTAAAACATGGCAGGGGTGGAATTAGATGTTGTAATCAAACATGAAATTACTTTGTTCACACACACAGAAAAGAAGAATCATATTCTCAATTAATTACAAAGAGACTTACCTTGATTGGGTCAATGGGCCCTTGCCATACCAACAAGGCATCTCTTAAGAGAAACTTACAGTAGAGATGATGTAAATGCACACATATAATCCATAAACTGAAATTATATCATTACTTGAGAAATATGTGTACAACCAACAATCTTCAAAAATCAACCCTACATCATAACAATTCCTTCTTCTTCAAGAACCAATCTTACAACATAACAATTCCTCCTCCTTCAAGAACCAATTTTATGGCATAACAATTCATATATTCCTTAGACTTATGAGGTATTATTTATACATATAATCCATGGAGGAATGGATGAAACTGAATCCCCAAACTCAGAAAACATTTTTTACAACTTTAGGATAAATCCCCAAAATCAGGGTTTTCCATCAATTTGGGAAGATTCAAGTTAGGTATCCACCCATATCTTCTAAAACAATTCGAATTTTAGAAAAGTTCCATCATTTTACTCAATTTTCCACATTCTAGAAAAAACCCATTTGGTATAATTTCTAGGTCTAATGTCAACTGCATGAAAATCGAGGTGCAAGTTGGCAGTTTGAGATTTTTGCTAAATTTTGCAGAATCATTCCCCCTAAGCTATAGGTCCACATGTTTCATCTGGCTGAATTCATCCCCACATGTATGCATGTAAATACCACTCTGGACAGAACCCATGTCCCAGATTTTCTTCTAGAGGCTTTCCAAAATTTTGAACTATATCTGGCACCAGATGAGAACAGAAATAGGTATTGGATGAGCACAGAGGATGAGTATCGGATGAGAAAAATCATTTTCATGAAAACTACTTAAATCAATCAAAGTAATTAGAATCATAAACAACAATCATTCAGTCCCAATTAATTTAAGAAATCAAACAAATCATGTTTTTAACATAG
>JZKD02S1736448.1:126474-138167 GCA_000966675.3 Picea glauca | reverse complement strand
GCCACCGAGAACAACACTCGGGAAGATACTCTCTAGTGCCTAGGTAGTCAGGTAGTATGGCTAAGGGTACAGTCTATCCTCCTTAGTTAGTGCCCTGAGATATTGGGCCAAGTACTATTGTTGGACCCCACACATATATCAAAGAGATATAGCACAGGGAAAAACCTTGTCTGTAGAACGCTTGAATACCTAACCCTTGGGGACATAAACATAAAAAAATTAAAATAGACAAGATCTATTGTTGCGCAACTGTGTTCGGGTTGCCAAATCACTACAAATTTCTTCCTAGTTAAGCATTTGGGCATTTCATCACTGCAGTATTCTTCATACCGGAGTATAACTCCGCACGTGTAAAAAAAAAAAAAAAGTCTGGAAATTGTTTCACCATTATTTGAGACCTATTCCATTGGATTCATCTCTTCTCCCTTATCACATCCATATATATCATTTTCAGCAAAATTTTTGACCCCACCCACCCCTGTTTGATTCCCTTGTCCTCATGGCCCATACCCATAGCCAAGACTTGGAAGCTTGCTTCAATACCTTGCAATCTAGTCTCATTGAGACTCAACAATAAGTGAAACAACTCAGTGTCGATATTTCTTCCATCAATACAACCATGCAGTCCTCAATGGAGGAAATCAAACAAGACCTAACCACCCAACTTAAATCTATCTTTTTGTCACTCTACACCAAGCTTCATATCCCTACAGATAACCCTTCCCCTAACTCACCTCCACATATTGAAGGTGAACATTCCTCTCGTTCCCATAACTTTCAGCACCATCACTTTCAACGTGACCTACACCTCCCATGGGTGGATGTGACCAAATTTGATGGCTCGGACCCCACTGGTTGGGTAACCCAAATGGAACATTATTTCTCTTTATATGGAATTACAGATGACTTGGCCAAACTCTGGTATGGTGTTCTCCATATAGATCAAGAACATTGGCAATGGTGGCAATGGACAAAAAATTCTCGTCGAGGGTATATTGCTTGGACACACTTTGTGGCAGAGATTTATGAATTATTTGACATTGACACCAACCATTTGGGTCATTTGAAAAAGTTGAAACAATTAGGAATAGTGGAATACTTTATAGCTTCCTTTGAGCACATGGATTTTCGGACAAGGGGCATGTCTAATGCCTTTTTCCGATAGTGTTTTATCAGTGGCCTCAAGGATGAGATTCAGGCCCATGTCCTCATGGCTCGGCCTCGAAGTTGGGTGGAGGATACTAAAAGAGCTAAAGAAGAACAATAGGTTGTATCTTCCCAAAACTGAAAACCCTCATTTATCTCTCGCCCTAAACCACTAAATCTCACTACTCCCTCTGCTCCACTAAAGATCCAATAATTGACCAGGGCTGAAATGGTTGAATGCGAACTCAAAGGCCTTTGTTATAATTGTGATGAAAAATATTTCCCGGGCCACATGTGTAAGGAACAAAATCTTTTTATGGCCATCTCCGAGGATATTTTGGAAGAAGATGTTGAAACTCCCCTTATGTCTGAGTCACCTGAAACCACTGACATAACCCCTCCCTCAGACCCTCCCAAAGTAGAACCAACCATTTCCCTCAATTCTCTCACTGGCTTCTCCGCTCCCCAAACCCTCAAGCTAATCGGTTACATCAAGCATCAGAAGGTCAACATTTTGGTTGATAGTGGAAGCACCCATAATTTTATTCATCGTCGCATTTCCCAAGAAACTCATTGCTACATCCATGTCGTCAATAATTTCCAAATCATGATTGTCAATGGTGGCTCAATGAAATGTGGAGGGAGTTGTGAAAATGTGCATCTCCAAATTGGTGACTACCACCTAAAATCTCATATGTTTTCTATTGATATGGGTAGTTGTGACATTGTGTTGGGTGCATACTGGATAAGGACTTTGGGTTCCATTTTCATGCATTTTAAGGAATTAACCATGCAATTCAACCAGAAGGGCCACCAATATAAGTTCCAAGGCATCACCGTCGGTTCACCTGAGATCATTAGTTCCCATTGCATGGAAAATCTTCTCAAAAAAGGTCATTCTGGTGTTATTTCCCAAGTCCATGCCATACAAGAAACAGAGACACCCTTGGTGCCGCAAGACCTCCAAGCCATCATTTCTAAACATCAAGTGGTCTTTTCAACTCCCTAAGGACTCCTTCCTTCCCATGGTGTTTATGATCATTCCATTCCCCTTGTACCTGGAAGCCTTCCTCCCAATATCCATCTGTATCGTCGTCCCTTTTCCCAAAAAAATGAAATTGAGAAAATGGTCCAGGAACTCCTTAATGTAGGCATTATCCACCCTAGTACGAGCCCATACTCTTATCTTGTGGTCATGGTCCTGAAGAAAGAAGTTTCTTAACGAATGTGTCCTGACTTCCGTGCCCTCAAAAAACTTACCATTAAGGACAAATTTCCCATTCCTATCATTCATGACCTCCTGGATGAATTGAGTGGCACCCAATTCTTTACTAAACTTGATCTTTGTTTGGACTACCACCAGATACATATGAAAGAGGAAGACATTCCCAAGACTTCCTTTAGAACTCATGAGGGCCACAATAAGTTTTTGGTCATGCCCTTCAGTTTGTGTAATGCCCCCCCCACCTTCCAAAGCCTCATGAATCATGTCTTCCGTACTTTTCTCTGTCATTTTGTCTTAGTTTTGTTTGATGATATCCTCATCCATAGAAAAACATGGTCATACCATCTTGCTCATGTGAATCGAGTTCTCCATCTACTCTCTCAGCACCAACTTTTCCTGAAACAGTCTAAATGTGCTTTTGGCGCCTCAGAAGTAGAATACTTGGGTCATCTGGTTAGCAAGGAAAGCGTCAAGGTGGATCCAAAAAAAAATGAAGCTATGCAAGACTGGCCTCACCCAAAGACTCTCAAAATATTGCATGTATTTCTGGGCTTAATAGGGTATTATCGCAAGTTTGTTAAGAATTATGGAAAGATTGCAGCACCTCTCACTGCTCTCCTAAAAAAAAACTCTTTCAATTGGACTCCAGCCACTGCTCGAGCTTTTCAAACCTTGAATATGGCTATGTGCACCACTCTAGTTGATGCAGGAGCATCACCAGCACATCAAGCGAGCCAACACATCAAGCGGAAACCAGCTGGAAAAGCCAGCACAAATTTTGAAAATGCCTTGGGACTGTTGCGCATAATCTTAAATGAGTCATTTAAGAAGTGGCGCACTTGTACATTGTAAATGGACCTTGAGTGGATAGCTCTTGTCCTTAGGTAGATAGTCAGCGTTTAATAGACTTAATGTTGGTAGATAGGATTTTAATTATAGATTTGATAGCTTTAGAGTCCAAGAGGGAAAACAGATATAGACACCCTCATTGTATTATTGTAACATTAGCATTCAGAAGCAGAAGAGTAGGAAGAGAACTGTATGAAGAACACCCATGTACAAGCATTTGAATTAATAGAAGAGGATTGATTCAATTTCATGGTTTGTGTTGTTTCTCCGTGTATTGATGTTATGCTTAATTGATGTCTACTTCCAGTTATATGTTTTCTTTTATATGTTGTGTATGTGATTTCATGGTTGAATTGAAGTCTGAGAGGAAGAGTGAATAAGTGAATGAGTTTCAAGTGTTTCCCTAATTGAGCTAGAGGATTCCTGCAAGGAGTGCAGTCGAATTTGTCCGCAAGGAGTGCGTTGACAGAAGGGTTCAATTAGAGGTAGCTTTTGTTCTCATTCATCTCAAGGGTGTAGTTAGGCACAGTGTCGTGTAAGGAGTGAGCGGGACAAATAAAAGCCTCAGGGTTGCGAACCTGAGTGAAGTACTAAAAGACTGCTGCTACAGGAGTGTGCAGAGTCGAGAGACTTCAACACTCAATCGAGGTTGAAGGGTTGCTGCAAGGAGTGCGTGCAAGAGGTGACCGAGAAGACTGAAGTCATGGAAAAGATTAGGAGGAGTAGGCCTTCGATTTCACTGAAGGGTAAGTGTAGAGAAGTTGTTATCGCAAGTCCGAAGGAAGCGTCACAGGTTGGCGAGCGAGTGACCGAGTCCCGTGGGGAGATACTTCTCAATTTTGGGGATTCGAAAAGGGAAGAGCGGACGGTCGAAATCCTTTGAGGAGGTTTCACGAAGTTCCGTGGACCTTTGGATCTCACGGAAGTGCAGGGAGGTTACAGTATAAGTTTGGAAGAGGTTCGAAGTTCAGGGAGAAAGCAGAGTTGTCGATCCTGAGTCACAAGGATCATTGGATCTACACGTGACATCGGGTATCGGGGTTCACAAGTTGAACTCCAAAGGATTGCATCAGGAGTTGTGATATCACGAAACACGATATCCCGATAGACTTAGAACCGTCCATCGTGTGGGACACACGTTAGGAGATCCCGAGGAGTCGGTGTTCGAGGCATCGAAGTTTTCGAAGGTAAGAAACACTTGCCGCTTGTAATCGTGAAACGCGATATCCCGATAGAAGGGTTGTGTGGGCCATAGTCAGGGTTAGTGGAGGACAAGTGGCATACCATATCAGGGATCGGGAAAAGGTAAAACCCGAATCCTTTGGAATCAGGATTCACGATCCCGCGAATGCTAAAATCCCGATAGAAGTGACAGGAGTTGAAGGAAAAGTCAACCCGCACGTGTGTATCGGCGCATCGGCACATCGGGAGTCGGGGATCAATGAGGTAAGTTGTTTTCGACATTGTAAGTGCCGAAATCCCGATGGAAGGATTTCCGATAGGAACATTAGGCGTTGACATTTACCCATTGGGTTTCGGGGTATTTTGAAGCACGAGGTGTGTGACCATGAGACTCGCGAAATCGCAAGATCCAATTTCTCGATCATTAAGGGAGATCAATCGGAGAGTTGTTGTGGGTAAGGAAGGTTCCCAATAGGGAATTTGAAGAACCTTTAAGTTCTTTGGGCCGTGAACGAAAGAAGGTCCTGAGGAAGCAGGCGTGCTCCGAGGAGTACGGTGCCATCACTAGTCCTGACCCTTCCTGATTTCACAAAGAATTTTTTCTTGGAATGTGATGCCTCAGGGAAAGGAATTATGCAACAAAGTCATCCTTATGCAACAGGGTCATCCTTTGGCCTTTACCAGCAATAAACTATCTGAAATAAATTTGGGCAAATCAATCTATGAAAAGGAAATGTTGGCTATTATGCATGTCGTTGATTTGTGTCGCCCTTATCTATTGGGGCAATGTTTCCAAATTAATATAGACCATCAAAGCCTCAAGTATTTTCTGGAACAACGCATTACCTCCCTAGAGAAACAAAAATGGGTGACTAAGCTCTTTGGATATGATTATGAGATCATTTACAAGAAAGGAAAATACAATGTGGTTGTAGATGCACTTTCCCCAAAATATGAAGATGAAGGATCCCTTTTTTCTCTTTCCTTCATTGTACCAGATTGGCTCCAATCCGTTCGCCAGGAATGGCTATAAGATCCCAAAAGTTCACATCTGATCCAACAATTGTAGTCCAATGCTCTAGCTTCCCCAAGCTACTCTTGGCTCCATGATGAGATTCTATGAAAAGGTCGTTTGTATTTAAGTAAACAATCAAAGCTTAAATCCACGGTACTTTCTGAGTTTCATGCTACACCCACAGCGGGGCACTCTGGGTTCATAAAAACCTATGATAGGGTCAAACATTCTTTTTTCTGGGATGGTATGAAACAAGACATCGTAAGTTTTTCATTGAATGTGATGTGTGTCAATGAAACAAGGGGGAAACAATCAAATCTCTGGGCACACTGCAACCGCTTCCAATTCCACCTGCTATTTGGAAGGATATCTCTATGGATTTTATTACCGGCTTACCCAAATCAGGAAATAAATCAGTCATCATGGTGGTTGTTGATTGCCTTTCCAAGTATGCTCATTTCTGTGCTCTTCAACACCCGTTTACAACATTTGCGGTGGCTCAAATTTTCATGGATCGGGTCTTCAAGCTTCATGGCATGCTACACTCTATTGTTTATGATCGTGACCCAACTTTCACAAGCAATTTTTGGCAAGAACTTTTCAATCTACAAGGCACCCAATTTCATCTTAGCACAGCTTATCATCCCCAAAATGATGGGCAAACGGAAGTTGTCAACAAGTGTTTGGAAACATATTTGAGGTGTTTTTCCTCAGAAAAAAAAATCAGTGGGCTCAATGGTTACCCCTATATGAATGGTGGTACAACACTTCATACCATACAACTACATGCATGACTCCTTTTGAAGTGGTATATGGACAAAAGACACCTTCAATTATCTCATACTTACCTGGTGTCTCGAAGGTCCAGACAGTTGACCAAACACTTACAGTTCGAGAGGTTATTCTCCATACCCCCAAAGATAATTTGGTCATGGCACAGAATCACATGAAGAAACAAGCAGATCAAGGTCGCTCTGAACGTCAATTTGCATAAGGGGATCAGGTGTTTCTTTGACTGCAACCTTACAAGAAAAATTCCCTCAAGGCCAAGCATTGTCAGAGGCTAGCGCCCAAATTTTATGGTCCTTATACCATTCTCAAGCATGTGGGACAAGTAGCCTATCAGTTATATTTTCCCGGTCATTCGAAGCTACATCTTGTTTTTCATGTTTCATGCTTAAAGAAGGTGATTAGAACTAAGTGTCAAATTCAAACCAGCCTTCCCAAGTTATCCGAAGAAGGATCCATTTGGCTACAACCACAAGCAATTTTGGACCAGCGTGAGCATCGCCTGCATCAAAGAACCATCAAGGAAGTGTTAGTCTAGTGGAAATATACAACTCCAACAGATGCCACTTGGGAACCAACTACCATTCTGCAACAATTTCCACATTTCAAGCCTGGAGGATAAGGGTTTTTTTAAGGGGGAGGACATGTTAGGGTCCTAACCCGCACATAGGTAGAACAATATATTCATATGTAATAAAGGTCACTATTAATAAGCCTTGCAATAAAATAGAATAAGTCGAATGTAAGAAGACCTAATAGAAGCTTCTGCTTCTAGAAGGATCTTCCTCTAGATGCTTCTTTTGATAAACATATTTAGTATAAATAGGAGTCGAGGGTATGAGAACCCTAGCTTGGATATTATTGTAATAGAGATCTTCTCAATTGGAGGTTGACCCCTTGAAGAGGCCCATGAACATTGCTTTTAGAATCAAAGTGATATTTATGTTGTTATTCTTATATAATTTTAGTGCTATTGTGGTGATTGTTCTGGTTATATTGTTGTTATTCTGTCATTTCAAGCATTTTATTTTTGTTCTGCATACTTTTATCTCTGGTATATTACATCATAAGTTCAATTTTGTTTGATTTCCTTCAAGATATTGAAATCTAAATGAACATTACAAAGAAATTTAATATATCAACACTTTTGGAATCAAAATTCACAATTTCATAATTAAAATTAATATTTTTTAGGATGTATTTAAAAATTTTAATTAGGATTTTAATCATACACTACCTTGAATTCTCAATATACTTTGAATTCAATTAAAAAAATAAAAATCTAAATTCAACAAACCAAGCCTTAGTAGATGGTGTTATTTTATTTTTTTTGTTATCAGGTCACAAAATCAAATTATTTTTCAACTTAAGTTTTTTCAATCAAACTTAATGAAAACTATGTTTAATGTGTAGAATATAAGTAATGATAGGTTCATCATACACATTTTTCAAGTAGCTCGATATCTAAATGCACATTGTAGCAATTTAATATATCAACACTTTTGGAATCAAAATTCACAATTTCATAATTAAAATTGATACCTTTTAAGATGTCTTTAAAATTTTTAATTAGGATGTTAATCATACACTACCTTGAATTCTCAATATACTCCAAATTCAATTAAAAAAATGAAAATCTAAATGTAGAAAACCAAGCCTTAGTAGATGGTGTTATTTTTCATTTGTAGTAAGATATTATTCCTAGAGATATTAATAAAGAGGGGAGTGATTTTATGAAAGGTACTACATTTAATGAAAGTTTTTCTAAGCCATCAATAGTCCCTTATAATGACATGGAAATGGGTCCTAGTTTTGATATGAAGTTATTCTCTTCATATGAAAAATCATTTCAATCATTGGAAATAATGAACTCAAATCCTTTATGTAGTAAATTGGTTATGCCTTAAAGGATTTGTGTATACGATGCATAATTTGTAGGATTAGTATAATCACCCAAAGTATAGGTCATTTTAGGTTCCCTATACAATCTATAGGTTCTTCCCTCAAATTATAAATAAGGCTCGGTAAACTTTATAATTCATCAAAAATACAGTTCCTTATTTGAATGGACCATGAAAGTAAACTAAACCAAATGATTCTAGAATCTTAGATATTCATAAATACGTGTACATTCAATGCAAAATATAAAATTATGAAATGTGCATGTCACTTGTTTAAAGAAATCGTAATGGTATGTCATCTTCAATTATTCGTTCATGATTGGCTTTGGACATTTTCCATTTTCTAACTTTTTTTTTTTTCTTGATTGAACTTATATTAACTTTATGTGTGTTGCACATACCAAATGACTATATTGACAACTTATGACATCCAGATGATAGTCTTGAAAGTGAACATGAGTATCGGTTTGATGGGTTTCTTGAAAAAAATATAATTTCAATACAATAGATCATCTTTCATATATAAAATTGTTATCATCAAAATCTTCTAATAACCTCATATTTTGTTTTGTGCATCGCATCAAATAATATTTCACGTTTTCAGTGTTGTCTATAGGTGTAACCACGACAAAGACATCTCCTGCAAATAATTTGATATGTTCCAACAAGTAGCTCGTGTTATATTATCACACAAGTACATCTACAAGTTGTTTAAATATTTAAACATAAAAATTACCTTCTCTAACAAGATCAAAAACTCTATCGCCATCAATTGACACTATAGTTTCATTTTATTCCATCTCCTCTGAGCTTGCAAGTGGAATTTTCTCTTTTATATTAAGTTCGGTATGTCTCCAAGATTTAACATATTCTGCATTTTCGTTTTCGCAAATCTCTATGGATTATGTGTCCTCTATGCAAACTAAACAAAAACAAGATTCATTTCTTCTATCAAATGAAAACACATTTTGATAGTGTTTTTTTTAAACTGAATGCACTTTTCGTCTCCCGTGTATTGTACCGGCTTCATATGGGATTTATCTATTTACATCTTGGACTCCAACATACCAAAAAAACTTGCACAAGACAATAACTTGTTAACTTGAAATCTACCAAGAAAATGATTGAATATCATATAAATTTGAACACGTGAATAAAAATATCTTATGTACATGTGTAACAGGTATATATGTACAAACCTACGCACATCTCTTAGAGGATTATTTTCATGTCTTGGCATGAGGGTTAGCACATCAACAGATTCAAATCGATTGGCATGAGGGTTCATCTGATACCTTCTAAGTGTGTGTTTTACATATGCCCCTGCACCATCGTGCTCTCATTTTCCATGACCAGTCTCAAAAAAATTCCAACAATGTGTAATGTTTGATTTCTTATGAAGAAGACACATCCAATAGAATGATCGTGAAGATTTTAACTAACCCTCACATCCATCTGACCATATCCAATGTCGATTGAATCTGATCCCACTTTCTTTCAATGAATCATTAAATTTAACAAAACAATGTTGTACATAAAGTGTATCGTGTGCTCAATCATCACTTATATAAAAGTGATGTTCTTTAATAACATGATAATTGGAATTGGTGTTTTCTATGTTATCAATATTTCATTGAGCATGTTTATTTAGAACGTGGAAAAATATAGTGATTTGATCAGAATGATAATATTCACTATGCATTTCTTTTTATGCAACAAATGTGTAATTCTCTGCAAAATCAACTACAAACAAAATTGTCCCTAGTGTAAACACTTCACGATATTGTTTGAATTGTAGGTCTTTCCATCAAGCTCGATGTGAATGTTTGGTGTATTTGTAAATTTTTTCCACAAACTTCTTCAAAAAAATCTATCACACAGGTTTTATCTACTTTCAAATCAATCGTTTTGGAAATAACATTTGAAGAATGTGGAGTTGTGTTGTTGATATATTCATATATCTTCCAATTGACTGTTATATTAGAAAATGATTGATCATTCATATCAATAGGATACTTTGAGTGAAACAAACATAGATTTCTACAACGATCACATTTCTTTCCACTAGGACATTTTTTTCGTAAAATAATTCATCACCTTCTCTTTCACATAGAATTTCAGATATAAAAGCACAGAATTTGAAAGTAGGAGGAGAACTTGACCATAAATTTCTACCAAAATCAAGAAAAGTGTCGTAATATAACTCAAATTCCACATGATAACAACAACAAGTGTCACGAACAATGATGGGTCGAACAAACCATGGTCTTTGTTGCACAAATGTATTGATGGAAATTTTGACTTCTTTTTGTTCTTTTTTGAACTTATTGAACAATTCTATTTGTTTCATTGGCAATATATGTTTTGGATGTTCTTCATATTGTTTTCGTGCTATTCTTCTTCGCAACACATCCCTTGTATGTGATGAAACACGAGATTTTGTCAACCACCAACTACGGGCAGATTCTTTAACATTTTCTGCAAGTCTATCTTTGTAGGGTTGTCTAGAAATAAATGTCCAACAAGCAAGTTTATCATTTGCATCTATTTGCAATCAAAATTTTCTATGTTTGTACAACGTTTTTCTTGAGGTTTCCATCATTTTTTCCATGTGTTGTGTCAAACGATATTTTATATTGCTAGATGAAACAATTGTTGTTTGTATCACTCTATGTGCAAAAGTGACATCTTTTTTTCGAGATTTTCCAAAATCTTTTAATACACTAGTTATATTGTCAAAGCCATTATGTTTCACCTTTATATCTTTTGTCGAATTTTGAATACCCAATAATAATGAAGCTTCTTTTAACTTTCTTAACTTTATTAGATAGAGTAAAAGTTGAGCTTGTATTGTTACTGATTCATCTTTGAAAAAATTAGTATACATATTTGTAACATGATATCTTATATAATGATTAACTTATTTCTTCCCAAATTTGTCAGTGTCAACATTTTCTAATATTTCATCATCAATGTTGATAGATTCTTCTGCATATTTCAATTTAAATTTTATATTAAAAAAAAAAACTCAAACATAAATTCACTAAACTATGTATACAAGTGTTCATTTTATATTATCTATATATTTATGTACATACCAATAGGTGATTCAACTTCTGCTTCAATTTTGGTTTCAACGACTTCATCGATGTTATGAGGAAAATCTATTTATGTTTTTTGAAAAAAACGTCAAATCTGAATTATAATCAATTATATTTTAAAAAATAATTTAAATAAATGATCCTATACTTTTAATATATAAAATATGTGTACATACATATACCTGGTTGGACTTCTTCTTGTTGAAAATATTTATTTACATCATCATTGTTTCTTTCTTGAAAAAAATTTCACGTTTTTGTTTATTTCTCCAATAATGTTATTTCCTTTGTTCGTTATGGCAACTTTTGTCTCAAGTGCAATCAAATTTTCTCTTGCACAAACTTGTGTTTCCCATGAGTGTAGTTATTTGTAAAAGTTTTAAAAAAACAACATTTCAGAATAGCCTCAGAAAAACTTCATTCTCACAAAAATTGTTAAAAGATAATATCAAGAATTTTATGTTCAACAACGCCTTCAATATATA
>JZKD02S1736448.1:58128-100396 GCA_000966675.3 Picea glauca | reverse complement strand
GAGGAGATTCCTCAAGATGGAAGTTGGAGAACAATGCAGCAACAACCAAAGATATCACCACAGGGGCTGCCAATGAAGCTGGCAAGGAAGAGGAGGAGGAACAACCACAGCATTTATCCAACTCTTGTGGAGGAGCACCTTCAACTCCTCTTTGATATTAGGTAGAAACAGGATGACCGGGTGCACTACAGAGCATCCTCAACCAATGGATGGATATCTTGTTCGATGTGCTAATGGATGCTCCTGCATGTGCCAAATGCACAACTTGCAGCCAACGATTCACCTCGGTCTACACAATACATGGAAAACCAGGCCCAGCTATGGATTAATGTCTCCAAGTTTCATTTTTTTGTCTATTTCAGTTGCAGAGTCGTTGGTCTAGCGTACCACGACAACAAGATAGATGAACTAGCAATTTTTTCTTATTATGTATGTGTAGTTTTAGTCAGGGTAGCTCTGTCTATAGCTATCCTTAGCATAAGTTTACAGAACACAGTTCGCATCTTTTTGTTTTCGCAAACATATTGTAATTTTTTGTGTAAACATTTTAGTTCCAGCAAGGCTAGAACTCAGAAGGATGTGTCAAACTCTGAACATCAAGGAGCCACTTGTTTTGGTTTCCCACTTCTAGTGGAATAGGTGGCTAACACTTGTCACTGTATAGCATATAGAAGTCATTAATACAAGGTTCTACACTTTTATTTACAAAAAAAAAAATATTTAGTTTTCTTTTAATTTATTTTTTTACGTTTTTTCATTAAAAAAATCAAATTTTTTAAATTGTGTTTAGTGATTTTTTAATCAATTTTTTAAAAATTGATAAAAATAAATAAATAAACTTTTCTTAACGTTTTTTTTTTTAATTTATGTTTGTGAAATTTTTTTAGGGTGTCTTTGTTTTTTTTTGTTTTTTTAACTTCTTCCTTTAAAAAGAAAAATTCAAGTATTTTATTTTATTTATGTCTATATATTTATTTTTAAAAAGAATTATCTTATATGTGTGTGTCTTCCCATTATTTTAGTGTTTTTCCATATATATTTGTTTTTTATCTTATTAATTAATTAATTAATTTTTTCTTTTTTATGATTTTGGTTGCAAAAGTATCAATTTTTTAGGTCAATGTTTCAAAAATGTTGTCATTTTAAGCCTGAAATATAAAGAAAATGTGTTACTTGTAAAATCACATTTTAATTTGGAAGGTGGTGTTGAGGTTTTGCTCCACAACTTTATCAATTGTTGAGGTCATGGTTTCAAATAAGTTGTAATCATAACCCCGAAAAATAGGGATGCTACTACTAGCACCACTTTTTATTTTGCGAGTTGACTTTAAGGTTTTTATTCAAACCTGTACTAGTTTTCAAGGCCACAATTTCAAACAAGTCGTAATTTTAACCCCAAAGAAAAGTGGTTATGCTAGGAGCACCACTTTTTTATTCAAGGGTCAATTTTAAGGATTTTGTTTGCAACTTTATAGATCATTGTTACAAAATTTTATAATTTTAACCCTAAAATGGAAAGGGTGATACTGGTAACACCACTTTTAAAATGGGGATAAGAATATCCATTAAATGAAACCTCTAAAAAAATGAGAACTCTCGAGGATTCTCATCAAGTTGCTAACTATGTTGATATTTTAAGTGGGAGTTTGGGAACTTATAAGATGTATTTATCCACATTGGACTTCACAGCTTTAGTGAATTGTTGCTTTATTGATTTTCATATTGTTAAGGAGTATATTGTGTTGATGAAATCATACTAGAACGCCAATATTTAATGGCACTTTAATGATCTAGAAGAGTTTGGACTCTTGTTGAGAAGAAGCTAACACTTGTGTTGAGTGGGAAGAGTTTGGGCTTGTCTCAAAATGATCATTTTAAGAAGATTGCACAATATGTAGGGATTTTTCTAAAAGAAAGATGATGCATTTGGGATAGTGCTTAAGAAATACTTTCCACTAATTGATAAAGTTTGGGATCTAGTTGTGAAATTGGAAGCTTTGTGTTAATTGGAAGAGAATGGGCTCTACATAAAATATGGCACTTTTAATGCTTGGAAAGAGCTTGGGTTCTTGTTGTGCGAAAAAGAAGACACTCATAATTATTTGAAAGAGTTATGGCTCTTGTTGTATGAAAGAGATGGCACTTGTAATGATTTGATCAATCGATTACGCTTGCATGGTATAGTCTTGTGTGTAGTGAATTCCACCTTGATTAACCATTGGTATTCTTTCATTATGCATGAACAATATATTGTTGAATTTTTATTTTTTTTTAAACGAGTGTTTTCATGACTAGTGTTGAGTGTAGAAAGGGTGCTACACAATGGTGTTACTGCCCAAACTACCAGGCCCTTGGGGGTGTTCTATGGGAATAACATGATACTGAAAATGCGCCATTATCACCTTAGTAAAATCTTCCCTTCATTTTATGCCACTTCCTAGAGGCTAAAGGGGGTATCTCAATCCTTCCAACTACACACCTCAATATACATTAGATAGACCAGTTTCTTAGTAACCAAATGTCTTTAGAGTATTCAACCAAGGGTTAGGAAAATAAAGATACAATATAAATAGGGTTACAATCTACTTACAAGAGTGGTGAGATCTGAAATAAATATTCTATAGCAAAAAAATACAAACCAACACTAAATAAATCACTCTTAGGGTGGGGGAAATGATGTTTCCTACCACAAAAGAGTGATATTTAACCATACAAACCAAGAATAAATGTTATACATGTATTACCACTTGTGTTGTGGCTGTAAATGGACAATATTTCTACTGTACTAAATTTCCAAAATCTGAAATAAGAAATTTAACATAGAAAATTGCAGATTTTGACCATAAAAAGTGACCCAAGAGTGCTTAAAAGAACTTGGGATGAAAATAATTGGGCACCTTTTGTTGGGGAAATGATATATCAATATTATATAATCCCAACAACAAACTAATGCAAGTACAATTGAATATAATTATCCAAGAAATTACTTCAATCTTGCAAAATTGGTGGTGAATCCCCCTAAGGTTTCACTGAAAATATCCAAAATTAAATATAACATCAATGAACCACTTAGGATATGTATTTCATAATTATAACGTGTTAGATAAACTTATTAAACAATTCCAAATTAAAATATAAAATAGGGTAGGGTTAGATTTCACCTTTTGGGGTCAAAACCCTAGCTCTAGGGTTCACCAATTCTGATTTTTATCGTTGTAATTAATTTGCAGAATTGATAAAAACCTTAAATCAGCCACAAGAATGGTAGATAAGACAATGAGGCACAATCCAATAGATTTTATTTTCCTCCTAGGGTTAGAAAATCATCAATTTGGCATAAACCCTTGAATAAAGATGTCTAGAAAATAAAAGTAAATTGTTAACTTTACTCTAGACAATGAAATAAAAGTTTTTGACAGTGTATATCTTTTATATTTTTTTTGTATTTTTTTATTTTATAAGACATAAAAGAAAATAATAAAAAAATTAGTGGTTTTGATTAGTGAATGTTAGGGGTTAGGGCTTAGCCTTATCTCCACTAGGGCTCTAAGAATTGGTTATCCATGTTTATGGATTAAAATGAGACTAGGGGAACAACGCTAGTAATCTCTTGTATAATCAAGAAAAATCATGAAAACCAAGGCCCTATAAGAAGGGTTTCCACAAGGGAATATCCTTCACCAACAAGATCAACAAAAGACTTGAAAATAATACTTAAAACACTTGCCAAGGAGTATAGAATTAATCAAGACAAGAGATGAGAACTTACCAAATTGTTTCAGGGAAGAGGAATAGATATAAACCCTAGACATCCTCCCTCCAAGTAGTTCATAACTCCTCAATGGACCAATATTTCTAATTTATGTATAATCTTGAAGTATTTCACAATAGCCTTTAAAAATTACCAAGAAGAATAACCAAAATGATAAAGCTCCAAAAATTGACACCAAGAAAACACCAAGTAAAGATCTATTAAATGGCTCCAATAATGATCTAAAACAATTCACAACAAAATGAGTGAGAGGAATTCTTGTATTTATAGAAGAGTCTCTCAACTCCTATCCACTCTGTATTCCCAAAAATTAGGCTAAAGAATAAAATAAAATGACTTGTCATCCACACAAACCGGAGACTAAGTAAAAAATACAATTAAATGATGTTTTACATGTTTAAAACCCTCATAAAGGGGACAACTTCAACAAAATGTGCTCCAAAAATGCTCAAATAATGTCCATAAATCCTTGAAATATGTCTCAAAATATTGACCATGTCCACAACTAAGGTCAAAAAACCTCCATGAAGCATAGAAGTGACCCTCCAGGTCAAAAAATGGGCCATAAAACCCCCAACAACAAGAATGACGTCAAGCTTCTAAGAGAACCTTTTTGGTACAATGTTCCACTTGAAGAGGTTTGGGGAGGGTTTAAAACATGATATGCCTCAAAAAATCTGCAACCGAGTAGTCTTGTGGAGAACAATATCTGAAGGCCCAAGTGTGGTACATACATGAGAAAGAAAGGGTCCATGTGGGTAAGGTGTACTAAACCGTGGGTGTGAGAACCCTTACAAAGTGCAGTCACCTTTTACATAGAAAAAGAATAAGTGAATAGTTAGGGGCCCATAAATCATGTATCCAAGTAGATCCACCTCAGAGTGCTCGCATACCTACCTAGGACATAAATGCTCAACATCAAAGGGAGTTACCACCTCCAAAGGGGTAGTTGGAGCAATTAACCAAGCACCCTAAGAATGGGGACTAAAAGGACGTGCCATGATCGTCTACCTAAGGGAATTTTGATAACCCCTAAGTACATAAAAATCATCCCTTCATGGCCACATACAAAGAAATAATCACACTTTGGGAACATCAGAGTAGTCACATCTAGTGAAAAAATATAGGGTACACTGTAGAGAATCTGGGGTGTAAAAAATGGTATTAGAGCCAAGGTCATAAACTTGGGTCTATGGAGCTACATGTTAACTACATTATTGAATCATTTACTATTTATATGCATGATGATTCTTATATAACTGATCTATTGATGTGATCATTTTGACTATTATGATATGGTTCACACAAGGAACAAGGGTGTACCACCACCACCTCTTCCATCTCCTCCACCTTCTCTACCTTTTCCACCACCTGCATATCAAAGTGGTGATCAATGCCATGTTAAAATGGGAGAAATGCGAGATTTGATGCAATACTCATAGAGGGTCACTAAGGAACTGACAAATAAGATTTATGAGGTAGTCATTTTTGGTAGTAGAAATCACTTTGGACTTGGCACCTTTGACCAAGGAGGAGGACCTTCAAATCCTCTCAACGATGACCTTAATTTTGATCATCAAAAGGTGAAGTTACCCAAGTTTGTCGGTATTACTAAGGGAGACATGGTCAATACATCGTGGTAAAACAAGACCTTGTTCTCTGCTTTGAAGAACTACTCTAATAACACGTAGGGTAGGTTTTCCATTTACCAACTCAAGGGTAGTTCCTTTATATGAGGAAGGAATATTGGAAGTACAAGTGGTTCTCCAACATCATATTATTGGATAAATTGATGAGAAATTATGCAAAGGGTATCTCTCTAAGGACCACTCAGAGTGATAATTGAAGGAATTCAATTCTCTTAAATAGGGAAACTAATTAATAATTGGGCAAGAGGTACTATTTATGGAAGTCCTTATATATGCTCTATTATCACTAGAAGTTTCTCTTGGACTGCTCAAGTACAAGCCTATCACATCATGAATAAAAATATTTGATTGGATAATTTGGGTTTTTAAGTTTTGTGAGTGGGGAAAGGAAGGTAGTCCATTGGGCATGGAGTCAAATGATCATGCAAATAATATGAGTTTTCGGCAATGGAAATCAGTGGAATAGAGGCGAGGTAGAAACTGTTTACAGAGAGAAGGATTCATAAGTGTATGATAGCATAATGAGAGAAAACATATTAATATATGAAGAGCACTTAACAATGAGTGAATTCTAAATATATATCGGTGGAAAGAGATCGTTAGGACAAAGCATCTAGCAAAAGGATGATTTTTGAACCTTTCAGATCTCTACAAGACAATAATCTATAACCATTTGTATAATAGATCATCTTACAAAAGGATGAGTTCCATGACATGAAATAGCTATAAATCAAGAAGAATGGGAATGAAATCGAATGGAAAAACTAAGCAATAAAACATACTCTGCAAACAACATCACAAGAATCTTTGATCCTGATAATCCATGCCTCTGCACTCCTTTATCAAACTGAAAATGAAAGTTGCAGCCAAACAGGGCACTACTCTCATGCTTCCCCCCTCCTCCTATTGTACCCCTTTACATGTGAATATATAGAAAGAGATGCCCTCAACCCTTAAGACTCAAGTCATCAATCTTTGTTTCAAAAAATAGAAAATTGTTACAAGGACTAACACATGTAAACACTAACTAATTCCTAGGAACTAGTTAAACAAAAAACATTGTAAGTAACAAAAAGTTGCTTGAATTGTCTCAAGTACCAAAGATGTTGCCTAAAAAACTGGAAAAATCTGCCACCTATAGATGCTGGAACACTGTATCATGTAAATTATCTTTTTAAAGCACCCGAAAATTTCGTAGTACACCTCTTAATTTCGTAGCACACTGGTGTTTTTGGCCCCTCCTCGTGGGATTCTAATATGACTCTGTCATCTGTGTATTTTCCTCCTTTAACCAGGCCAGACATAATACAATGTCGAGGTCTATTTCTTTCTTTCACTATGTCCCTTTTGGGTACAATGCTTGCACCTCTACAACTGTGTTTTTCTTAAAAATGTTCATCGATTTCTTTCAATGCCTCCATATACCTCTGTGGTCTTTTCACTTAATGATTACAAGAACAGTCTTACTGGACACGAATCCTGCTTGCCTCTACAGATATCACATGATAAAAATAAGGGTGGGCCATTGTTTATTTTGCAGTAGGTCTTTCTTAGTGATCACATATAAGCATTTCTGGGATGATAAAATCCTGCAAGCTCCCAATTTATGAAACAAAGTTTCTTCTTCTTATTGTTGGAGCCGCCTTTGTTTTTGGCCTGTCACAATTTTCAATTTGATACTTGAAATCTAAAGTTGATTTTCTTTTTCTTTCCGAGATGATGAGACCTCTGAAACCTGGTCGCGTGAGCAGCGAATGCTTCTCTACTCTCGAAACAAGTCCACTTTCATAAGAATGTTCGCTCTTTTTGTTTTACTTCGGGATCTCGCAAGTTGGATACTATAATCCATGAGTTCACACATCTCGAGTCATGAAACGGTGAAGTAGTTTTAAATTTTTACTCAAGACAGTAACTAGGGTAGAATATTTTAACTCATGATTAGACATCGTCGGGGTTTCGCGCCTCGGCGTTCGCCAAGTCCGAATTTTTATTTTTATAGCCCCGAGAGCCGAGAATGCGAAATCCTATCCGGATAACCCATGTCAAGGATCAAAGGCAAAAAGTTAACTATGATAAATGTCGTTCTCGACATTTCGCCACTCGGCACTAACTTTTTCAAAAGTCACATCATCTAATCCCCGACTCACGAAGGCACGATGTAATTATAACATGATTAATTAATCATCTAATCCAAGATTTTCTTCCCCTTAATTGAGTCTTAATTATCGTCATCTCGCGGTTTCGCAACTCGACATACTAATCTCCCAGAAACTCGTCTTCGAAGTTCCGAGTTGCGATATGGCGAATAAAATGATTATAAAATTAATTATGCCTCCAAATCACAATTACCTTTAATTAAACCAAATCGGTCCTCGCGGTCTCGAGAGTTAGGGACTCAAAATGTTAAAAGAAATTCCATGATATAACGAATGGCGAAGAAATTGATTAGCATTGGCAGGATTGGATTAATTAAGCTAAAGAAAGATGTATCCCGCGCCTCGAGGCTTGCATGTTTCCCAAGCTAGCCATTTCTCGCCATACTTCAAATGACTGTCAAACCGCCAAAAATTTATGACATTTATGGAGAAATAGGGTAAATCTATGCATATAAGATCGGATTTTACGCAATGAATTTATTTCTAATTACGATTTGACAGTCTTATTTTGAAAAGTACTGAGTTTTCAAATATATATATAAGAGTTTCTTTTCATTATAATGAACACATTTTCATAAACACGCGGAGCTCATCAATTCCAAGTTAACCAATTTTTGCATGTATACGTAGTTCTATCGCAGAAGAGCGAAAACGCAAGATTCGGCTATGGCTCCGTGGAAAGCAGCAAAGGAAAATGTCAAGGTCGTAGGACTAGGCTCAGACAATGTCTCTGACACTTCGCCCCGAAGTGTCGACTCGGTCCCCGACTGGTCATTTGTTTCAGTCATTTTACAATCGAAATTGGTGGATTATTCAAACGACTCAAACGATAATGAAAACGATGATCTAAAATACAAAATACAAGATAGTTGTCCAATCCAGAATGCACAGGGTAGCAGCTAGACCACGGTTGCTCCCATATTATGACATGATCCGATGGGTGTTGGATCACGTGGACATACCCACCAGGACTATCATGAATGGGCAGCGAGTCACTGTTGGGAATTTTAGGCTTGAGCATCTACAAACTATGTATAAGCTACCCGCGACGTTTGAATATACATATGGCGTTGAGTTTCTAGAGGAATTCAAGGAGAAGGAGTGCATCCAGTACGACAAAACCATGCCCAGTCTGATAAAGGATTTGGTTTCGCGCATTGCGAAGTTCAGGGCAAATTACCAGGGCGTTTATTCAATCGCTTCGTTGGAGCCACAGTATAAATATGTGGCCATGATGACATGCCAGCTATTTGGGAGAGAGGACACATCACATTTTTTCATTTCGTGGGTGCCTCTTATGTTTCGAGTCGCATAAGGTTTCTCTTTTAATTGGGCAAAGATACTCTTGGATAGTTTGGCCAACCGGGTCATAGAGTATCGGGAGCAGAAGGAAAGTGGGAGACCGTCCTCATTCTTCATGTCCGCATATCTTATGGACATGATATGTTCCATGACACCATTTCCATTGATGAGTTGGGCTTGGACTCTGGCCAAAGATAGACCCATACATGTATATCATGAAAAGCTATGGGAAAATAAAGAAAAAAAATTCACATATGAAATTTTTAACTGGGTGATGGTACCCCTGCATATCGCAATTTTTGGTCACCCACCACCTCGTATCGCGGACAGCATTGCAAAAAATCTGAGTGGCATAGGGGATTGGTACGTGGAGGTAGATTTCTCGTACTTCAAAGTGTTCGGGGCTGCTATTCCCCCGCTTTCACTACCATTGTTAATTCCCGACAAGTTGGATTGTCGCGAGGTCGCCCGACAGACAGTAATTGGCGGGGTGAGTAAAGAACTCAAAGGATACTCCAAGAAGGTGTGGTCGTCTTTTCCCATTCGTCTAAATTCTTATTCTTTATTGGATTTCAGGCATGCCAAAACCGAGGATGCAGCCCTGGAAGACCTGAATTTGGTCTACATCGAGTATAAGAAACATGATCCACAAAGGGTTGTGAGCAACCATTTAGCTAATTGTGGGCTCAAGAGATTTGAGCATGATATTTCACCCCCGGATTAAATTTTATGAGGGGTGAGGTCATATGAGGAAGTTCTATCTCGGATCCGATCCTTAGCACCCAAAGACACAGCCTCTCTATTGAAATTCCAGGAACATAGACGAAGTTGTCTTCCCGTTGTGTTACGAGGAGTGAGTCCGGGTGTTTCCGAGACGGAACCGAAGGATACTGAAGGTCCCAAAGATGCAGCTCCTGACTCGGGAAAATGCCAAGAACGAGGGGAAAAAAACAAAGAAGCATGAAGCTGAGGCACAGACTCCGGACCCGCCAAAGAAACAGAATCCGGAAACCGAGACAAAGACCCCTAAACTGCCAAAGAAGCAGGACCCGGTCGACACCCCAGGAAAATCAGCGAAACAAATCGGGGAACCCATCACTTCTGCCACCCCCTTGCAGTCGACGCAAGGAAATATCTAAGAAGGATGGATATTCAATGAAGAACTGAGGCCCATAAGAGCAGAGGAACTTCCTCCGAACGAGTTTTTCTTTGATAAAAAGAGAAAAGCGGTAGAAAAGAGGGAATTCTACCAGGAGGGAGAGTCGACCGCTAAGAAATACAAAGTTATGACCGAAGGAAAGAATAAAAAGAATGAGCAATTCACCACTGAGATCACAGGGATGCTAGGATCATATGCATCGACAAATCAATTTTCAGTCAGACTATTAAAGAACCAACTCAAAAGGAAAAATTGCCTGATCAGGACTCTCGAGGCCAGATTGGCCTCGGCCATGGAAAATGCTAAAGGCCAAGTGAGCATGGAGATAGAGATGGCCCAATAGGCTGATAAAAATGAAATAGAGGTGCTTAAAACCAAGCTCGAGCAAGCACATCTAGTGGTCTGAGACGGTCAGATATAGGCGGGCCAACAAAGGATTATGATTGAAGAGATGCAGGCTCGGGCGGTGATCGTCGAAAGCAGAATGATCGACGTGGAGATGTTCAAGTCCCAGGCCATGGGAATTCGGATCAAAATCTCTTTGGCTCAGCAGAGTTTGCTCGCCAGGATAGGAGAGATCCGGAAAAATTGTATGTTGGTAAATCAGGTTTCCGAGAACCTGACTGCCAAAGAAAGAGATGCAGAAGCATCTCGAGTCACCTTCCAGGAGGCGGTGATAGCCACGAATAACATAGTTTCGGCAAGTGCTCCTAGGCTCACCATCCCAGAAAAAACCATAGGTATTATTCTGTTGAAGGATTGGGAGCACAACATTACCCTGGGCAAGGAGCAAGCCCAAAAGGTAACCAATGCTTTAGAAGAAACCTTTAATTCCATAGACGGCAAGTTGTTGGGTATGGACAGTGGAGGCAATGCAGAAGCATTGATGCAAATGAATGTGGAATAGATCTCGCTTGATCTAAAAGAGAAGGATAAGAGAGATTCGACCGATATCTCTCAGATAGATATGGTGGACATGGCCCAAGTTGATAAGCACATGATCAAACCCAGCGCGCAACTAAGTGCCCTTGACATCATCGGTGCACAAATGGAGGAAAATTTACAGTAGTTAGCCCGAGAATGTTACTTCGTCGAGGCCAGTTGTCAAGTAGAGTCTTTACGGCTTGTATCTCAGCTTGTGGAAAGATGTATCACCTGCACCGAGTTCGCACGAAGACGAGCACCTGTCACTAAGTGAAGACAGAGTAGGGGAAATGGAACGATTGCTCTCACCTCTGTCATAACCGAAATTTTGCGACTATTGAGATTCTACCTGCTTTGTAAAATTGTATAAATATACCCCAGAGAGAAATAAACAGGGTTGGACCCTTTTTGAGTTTTTGGAAGAGAGTTTTTGCATTGAGATTTAATACACGCGGATCCGAGATTCTCAATTCCATCACTTTTGTATTACAAGTTTGCTTTCTTGTTCCTCATTTTTCAATTTCAATTCATATTCATAATTGATGTGCTTCGTTATACTTTAGTATGCCCACTACTATAACGAATAAATCGGGGTTTTCTGTAATTGTTTATTTCCTTTCCTCTGCACCAACTATCAGCTGTGTAAGACCAATTTGTAGTTTCATAATTCTACATGTATTTTTTGTTACATCGGTTATTTTCTTCTCCCGTTTACTTCGTGATATTTTCCCTTGGTAGGAACCTGACACCGTAAACGGCTCAATGTTTTTTCTCCCATCTCGCCCCTTTATTTAAATATAATATATTTATGGGAACGAGCCTTAGATTCGCATCCGTATTCTAATTCTGCAACCGTAAGTTCTCTTTTATAAGACCAAGCTGAGACAGCACTCAACCTTTCTCAAAAGTTCTCTTACCTGTGTTGTTCCTCCATGAAAGTCCCTATACCAACTCAACCTAACATCGAACCCGGGTTATTGAACCAAACACACATCGCCTTAAACCTTTTCAACACTATCCTTAAAACAACAACTAACCAGGCCGAACTTGAACAATCATGGGCAGCCATTGAACGAGACATAACTATTCAGGAACAGTTCGAAGCCAGACAACCCCAACGAAGAAATCTCCCTTAGTTTCTTTCTCCGAAGGTTGACACCCTCCCTTCTCCATATCCTAACCACTTTCGGATGCCTTGACACTGTACTTTTGAGCCTTAAGTACAGACTTAGGAACAACATCTTACTGGCGGCGTTGTCAGGGATCGAAGTTACGAAATCTTTTTCCCTGGGAAAACGACATTTGTTTTTCATTGAAAGTGTTACCCTTTGATAGTGAACAAAGAGTACACACCCTTTAAGGTTTTTTATCATTCACTTGGTGACTCCACGAAGAAATAAACTGGCATTCATTCGAAGGAATACCAGACAAAACCCGGATAGTGAGCAGATTATGCCTGTTACCAATCCCGAAAAAATTCTAAAGGCGAGAAGCTCTTTTAAGCCAACTGCTACAGTTTACCAACTTGAAATCCCATCACCAAAGGCCAAGAGTCCTTCTGAACCCTCAACTTTGCTAAGCCCTCGTGTCCCTTATCCTTCCTCACTAGGCTTTCCTCTTCACGAAGAAAATAAAGATCCCCTTTTAATTTTCCAAAACCCCCTGTATAACTCCCCACAAACAACGATGGAAGCTATCGGAGGAGGATGTGGAGGGTTTATAGGAGGAGGTGGAGGTGTCCCTCTAGGAGGAGGTGGAGGTCAAGGGCCTGCCCCCCCTCCCAGAGTTTTTGCGAAAGTCGCAGCCCGATACTCTCTTTTAGTATTGCCCGCCCCCCTACACGATATTCCAGAAAACTACATAAAAAATTTACCGAAATTCACTGGGGAGGGAGATTTGACCGCTACTGAACATATTAATATCTTCGACCTATTCGCAGATATCTTTGGTATCGAGCACGAGGATGTATATTCGAGACTCCTTGTCCAAACTTTTGAAGGTCAGGTCCGAACTTGGTTTCGGAGCCTACCTGCAGCCTCTCTCCCATCATATGATGCTTTGGAAGATGCTTTCCTCAGACAATGGGGTGAGCGAAAAGACCATCTCTATTATCTAACCGAATTTGGGTCTTTGAAGAAAAAGAAATCGGAAATAGTCATGGAATTCATTCTGAGATTCAACAAACTGTACAATAAAATCCCAGTTGAAGTCAAACCATCTCAACCTGTGGCCAAAGTGACCCTCATCAGAGCTTTCGAGTCGGATTTCGCATTACTTTTTCTAGAGCGAAGGGGAGCCACCTTAAACCGTATGCAGGACGATGTGGTAAAAATAGAGTCTAACATGATGGCTTCAGGTAAACTTAAGGCTAGAGTAGAGACTGGAAACAGAGATACCAAGCGCTTTAGAGAACAAGTTGGCCCTTCAGGGTCCAATAGATCCTCAGACGATAGGGTGGACGATATGGATAGAGTGATTAAAGAGTTGTCAAATAAAATAACTCGGATGGAACTCGAATAGGCCAAGGTTGACTCTTACCCCAAAAAAGATTTCAGGAAAAATCAAAACCCTCCTAATCAACAAAGACAAATAAAAAAGGAAGATCAAACAATACAAGCTCCCTTGAAGAATGAAAATTTTATAAGAGCTAACAATTTTCAAGACTTCGAGGATTCCGATAATGATGTCACAAACTTCGTTGATGATTATATTCAACCATATCTAACTCGCGAAGACTACGAAAAGTCTCTAAATACGCCAAAGCCGTCAAATGAGAGTGAGTAGGGTGACCACACCGAGACCTGTGAATCTCAATCAGAAACTGAGATAATGATGGCTGAACTTCAACCAAGGTACAACTTGAGATCTAAGAATAAACCTACCTCAACAATTCAACCCAAGAAAATCCTTCAGAGAGGTCAAGCTTATGAGCCTCCTTCGAACAAGACCCCACTACCCAATAATAAAACTAGAAAAATAAGCACTCAAGAGTCCGAGGTAAAAAAAGTTGGAACTCAAACATAGCCAATTGAACCCGTAAGTAAAGCCACATCTTCAAATAGGACCATGAGCGATAAAGTTGTCCAGACAAATAAATCAGAAAGGAAGAATTCGGAAGCCTCAATCGGAGAAATAGACAGGATGAGCGGAGCTTTCAGTTTTGAAAATGAGTTGAACAAAATCAAGATACCAATCCCTTTGGTGGAATTAGCAAAAAACCCCTGTTATCGCAAGCAAATTACCAAAATGATAGGTGTCCCTGAACTAGAAAGCCAGTCTGATGTGATAAACTTAGAAGATGATAGACCTAACATCACTTTTGGTCCCCATTTTGAAGGGTCCAAAGAAAACATCACTCCCTTTTATATCACCCTGAACGTATATGAGCAGTTGTTGCATAACTGTATGCTAGACTCCGGAGCTTCCCATAATGTGATGCCCAAGATTATAATGGAGAAGCTGGGTCTCCAGATCACAAGACCTTATGGAAATTTGTACTCTTTTGATTCGAGGAAGGTTAAATGCATGGGGATGATAAAGGATTTGGTAGTTACCCTGGAGCAGGTCCTGGTTAAGAGTATCTTGATGGATGTGGTTATCGCCGATATTCCCCCTAAATATGGCATGTTGTTATCTAGGTCATGGGGGGCCAAGTTGGGGGTTTCTCTTCAGTTAGACATGACTTATGCCACAATCCATGTGTTGGGTGGCCAGTTCACTCGTTTATATAGAGAAACAAGATTATCGTATACGGTCAGTGACCCTCAAAACCCGCACAACTTCCCTATTTACATTGTAGACCAGGATCTGGGAAATTGCATCTTGTATTTTGATGATGGTCTGGATAGTTGCCTGGAGAAAATCAATACAAAGCAAGAAGAGTCAAACCTCATGACAGAAGATCTGTGTAATACTAGTGTCTGGAAAATGTATTTTGACAGTGCTTCATCTTTTGAAGGGGCAGGTGCTAGAGTGCTTTTGGTGGCACCTGAAGGTAAGTTCATTGTCCCTTTCTCCTATCGTTTGCAGTGGGACATAGATTACACTAATAACGTATGCGAGTACGAAGCATTGATCTTAGGAATAGAGGCTTCCAAAAAGATAAATATAAAAAACTTGGAGGTCTATGGTGATGCAGAATTGATAGTAAAACAAGTAAATCGACAGTACCTAGCCAGGCACCCCAGACTAAGAGCGTATAGAAATTGTGCTTGGGATCTCATGGAAAAAAATTTCTCATCTGTAAGTATCCATTTTATCCCTCGCGCAAAGAATCTACATGTTGATGCGTTGGAAAAGGCAGCTTCAACCTTCTCTCCTCCCACGACCTTCAAACTGGAGTATCACATTGAAATCAGATACAAACCTTCCATACCAGACAATATCCAACACTGGAAAGTCTTCGAAGACGATGAACAAATTAATAAATTCCTTACAGCAGTAGGCGAATTCTCTGAAACTCATGCTGACCAAGAAAATCAGAATGATTCTATGTGGATCATGCAAGAAGGAGAGGAACCTGAAGTTTTCCAAGAAAAAATTATGGATCATCGTATGTTGGTCCTTAAAAGCAATCAGATTCCCAAAGGATTGATTCCTTTAGAAAGACTTTTTGGTCAGAACGATGTACCTGCAAAGTCCACTTTGCAACCCCAACTAGAAGAGGTGGAGGACTATGATATAGGAACCGAAAAAGAACCCCGGATGGTAAAAATATCGAAATTACTCCCTCCCAAAACAAAAGTGAAGTACAAAGACTTACTCAGACAATATAAGATGTTTTTGCCTGGTCCTATGATGAATTTAAAACGTATGACACTTCCATTATTGATCACGGGATACCTTTGAAGCCTGGGGTCAAACCGTTTAGGCAAAAGCTTAGGCAAATTAACCCCATTCTGTTACCCATGATAGAAAAGGAAGTTAAAAAACTCTTGGACGCGAAAATAATCGTACCTCTGAGATACTCGGACTGGGTAGCTAACCTAGTTCCAGTCAAGAAAAAGAACGGGGAGATCAGTCTGTGTGTGGATTTTTGAAACTTAAACAAGTCGTCTCTCAAAGATAATTACCCGCTGCCCAAGATGGACCATATTTTAGAAAAGGTTGTTGGAGCTAATCGAATGTCAATGATAGATGGTTTCTCTGGTTTTAATCAGATCGCTATGAATGAACAAGACAGGGAAAAAACTGCCTTCACCATTCCCTGGGGTACTTTCATGTATGACAAAATGCCTTTTGGTTTGATGAATGTAGAGGCCACTTTCCAGCAAGCTATGAACATCGCTTTCATGGGAGAAAGGGACAAGTTCATAGTTATTTACCTTGATGATCTGACAGTTTTTTCTAAAACTGACGAAGAACATTTGATGCATCTAAGACAAACGTTCGAAAAGTGCCACGAGTTTGTTCTATCCCTGAATCCAAAGAAATCACATTTCACTATGCGGGAAGGTAAGCTTCTGAGCCATGTCCTATCTAAGGAAGGAATCAGGATCGATCCTAAGAGGATTGAAGTGATAGATACTATCACTATCTTGAGAAATATAAAATAAATTCAATCATTCTTAGGAAAGATAAATTTTCTACGAATGTTCATTCCCAATTTCGCTGAGATTGTCAAACTAATTATAGGAATGTTGAAGAAGGATAGCGGGGTAAACTGGACCACCGAGGCCAGGGCGTCGTTCACGCATATTAAAAAAATTCATAAGCGAGGAACCTATGTTAGCAAGTCCGGATTATCTGAAAGATTTTCTCATCTTCTCTTTTGCTTCTGAACATACCATCGCCTCAGTACTCTTGCAGAAAAATGAAGAGGGGTTCGAACATCCGATAGCGTTTTTCAGCAAAAGCCTCAGAGATGCAGAACTGAAATATGACATAATGGAAAAACAAGCATACTCAATGGTAAAAGCATTGAAAGCATTTAGTACCTATGTGCTACATTCAAAAATAATCGCGTATGTGCCCACCAGTTATGTAAAAGACATATTGGTATAGTCGGACAGTGACGGAAAACGAGGGCGATGGCTCGCTAAAATACAAGAATTCGATCTAGAATTCAAGCTGACTAAATTGACAAAGGGGCAGGGTCTGGCCAAACTCTTGGCTGAGTCGAATATTAGAGCTCTTGATATTAATTGCCTCCAAGAAGAAGACGGAGACACACACCTGTACGATCTGGATGACCAGACAGATCCAAGCAAGATCGAGGAAAAGTTCATATCGTCAGGCTAGTATAAAGACATAGTGTTCTACTTATTGAACCTGAAATGCCCAACTGAACTATCACCAGCCAAGTGCAGAACTTTAAAACTCCATGTTGTAAAATATTGCATCACCGAAAACTAGCTATACTGGAAAGATCCACTCGGGTTCCTGCTAGTCTGTTTGGTTGAGTCAGAAACTCCACGCGTTATAGAGGAATTTCATGAAGGAGTCCATGGAGGACACCATGCATGGAGAGCTACAGCCTATAAGATTTTGAGAGCCAGATACTATTGGCCGAAACTATTTTCAGACGTCAATGCCAAAGTATGTGCGTGCAACCCTTGTCAAATATTCGTTGGTAAACAGAAACTCCTTGCATTACCACTCGTTCCAGTCAAAGTTGAAGCTCCATTTCAACAATGGGGTCTAGACTTCATAGGGGAAATTAATCCTCATTCTATTGCTCAGCATAAATGGATTCTAATAGCTACGGATTATTTTACTAAGTGGGTGGAATCCATTCCAACCAAAAGGGCAACAGACTCGGTGGTGATCGACTTCTTGGAAGACAACATCTTGTCAAGATTCGGGTGTCCCCAAAATATAGTCACCGATAATGCCCAAGCCTTCAAATCTATGGCTATGATCAGCCTTTGTCAGAAGTATAATATCGTCCTCGGCCATTCCACTACATATTACCCCCAGGGGAACGGATTGGCTGAATCGTCTAACAAGAGCCTGGTGAACATAATCAAGAAAGTACTGGATGAAAATAAAAGGTCTTGGCATGTGCACTTGAAATACGGATTATTGGCAAACCGCATCAACACTAAAAGGTCTATCGGCATTTCGTCGTTTCAAATGGTCTACAGGATAGAGGCGGTCCTACCTATAAACCTAGCGCTGCCAGTGATGAAGTTATGGCAGGATCAAAACGAAGAACCCAATCATGTAACCAGGGGAATTAACCAGTTGATCGAGGTTCAACAGCATAGAGTTGAAGTCGATGAAAAAATGCATAAGTACTAGAGTGAGATGGAAGCATTGTTCGATCTCAAGGCAAAGGACCGGGAATTCCTTCCAGGTGACTTAGTACTAATATGGGATGCAAGGAAAGAGGAAGCCGTGAAGCATGGTAAATTTGAACACCTCTGGTATGCAACATTCAGGGTCTCGGCTCCAGAAGGAAAAAATTCTTTTCTGCTGGAAAACATCGATGGAGAAGTCCTCAGTGCCCCTGTCAATGGGTGATATCTGAAACATTACATGACATAACAGTTGCCATTTAAAAAAAAAAAAAAAAATCGTGTACATACATGCATTTTTTTTTTAAACATTACCCTTTGGTTTTCTGTTTGCTTTTGTTCATAATTTTTCGACAGGTTTTGAATAAAGTTCGTATTTTCTTTTACAGGATTCCAGTTGCTTGCAAAGCTAGTGGGAAGAGTCATTCACAAAGAAGCGTCAGAAATAAATCGGCATGAAACAGGTGATACCTAAAATTAGTTTCATAGTACACAAAGAAATTCAAAAGAAAAGGTAAAGGTGGACTTTCTCAATACACATGTTATGAAAGACTGTCAAAGTAAACCAAAATAACGTCATTCAAAATACAATATTGGATAAATTATTAGATAACAGGATTATTGCTTGGCTTGATACCCTTTGATTTAAAATAATTTGAATGATACACTAAATCTAAAAGCAGTCAGTCCAAAATAACTGTCTCCAAAGATATCTACAAGAGCCAGTCTCGAACTGTTTTGACCTTCTGTATTTTCAATTAATGAATCGTTGTCTTGTATCTTGCCTATTTTTGGGTTTAACTTTTGACAAGCTACCATATTTTCATTTCATTACGAAGGAATAAAATTTTGCGTTTTAGCCTCCTGAGTCTCAAAAAAGATTGTGGAAAGAAAGCAGGTCTTCACAACTACTTGATCCCTTGCTAAGTGAAGGAACGTTTAGAGCGATCCTAACTTTCCTAGGTTTTTCAACAGCATCGGAAGAATCAAATCTTGCTCAAACAAGATGACCTTTTAAAAGTTATTTTCCCTGTCTCCCTAAGAACGAAGGTGTTGTGAGGGTCAAGGGAAGATTGGTACCGAATAATCAAAGTATGTTGACAAACCTCTGATGCAAAATATTACACAGATATCATCCCTGATACAAACTGATTGCCCCCATCTTCGCGCTCAAAAAATAAATTATAAGACAGGTGGTGAAAGGAAATTCAGAAATGATTGCCCCCACCTAGTCCAGGAAGACGATGAAAGGAAATTCAGAAATGATTTCCCTTGTCTTAGCATTTAAATGCATAAATATTTTTCGAAGTGGTGAAAGGAAATTCGGTAAAAGGGGCCAGATAACTTCATTGGGGTACTGAACAGGCTCACTGGCAGTGAAGCAATGTATGAGATATCTGTAAGGCTGTTATACATGAATATCATTCTACTCTGGTGACCAATGCTTTCTAAAAACCTGATCCACATCCCAAATTCAGACAGGACTTCCTGATTAAAAATATATATAATCTCATCCTTTGATGCAAGCCGAGAGCCACAAGATCTGTTGAGTCTCCTAGGGTCGTTTTGACTGTCTTAAAACATACCCAAATTTAGTAGCGGGAAAGGGAAAATTGTGAAAGGAACTACAATTGTGTTTGAAAGGAGTATCTAATTTTGAAAAAACTCCTCGAGGTAAAGAACAGAGTCTTTTCCCCCCTTCGATTTTTTTTTCCTTGGAATTTTTCCGCCTAATTGAGCTTTGACTCCATTTACCCAATATTGGCACGCGGTCTATTGTTCTTCCCGCCTCACAGGAAGGCGGGATCCCTAGTTGGAGCCTATGTTGGAGCCACCTTTGTTTTTGGCCTGTCACAATTTTCAATTTGATACTTAAAATCTAAAGTTGATTTTCTTTTTCTTTCCGAGATGATGAGACCTATGAAACCTGGTCGTGTGAGTAGAGAATGCTTCTCTACTCTCGAAACAAGTCCACTTTCCTAAGAATGTTCGCTCTTTTTGTTTTACTTCGGGATCTCGCAAGTCAGATACTATAATCCATGAGTTCACACGTCCAGAGTCACGAAACGGCGAAGTAGTTTTAAATTTTTACTCAAGACAGTAACCAGGGTAGAATCTTTTAACTCATGATTAGATGACGTCGGGGTTTCGCGCCTCAGCATTCGCCAAGTCCGAATTTTTATTTTTACAGCCCCGAGAGCCGAGAAGGTGAAGTCCTATCCGGATAACCCATGTCAAGGATCAAAGGCAAAAAGTTAACTATGATAAATGTCATTCTCGGAATTTCGCCACTTGGCACTATCTTTTTCAAAAGTCACAGCATCTAATCCCCAACTTACGAAGGCACGATGTAATTATAACATGATTAATTAATCGCCTAATCCAAGATTTTCTTCGCCTTAATTGAGTCTTAATTATCGCCATCTCGCGGTTTCGCAACTCAGCATGCTAATCTCCCAGAAACTCATCTTCGAAGTTCTGAGTTGTGATATGGCGAATAAAATGATTATAAAATTAATTATGCCTCCAAATCACAATTACCTTTAATTAAAACAAATCGGCCCTCGCGGTCTCGGGAGTTAGGGACTCAAAATGTTAAAAGAAATTCCACGATATAACGAATGGCGAAGAAATTGATTAGCATTGGCGGGATTGGATTAATTAAGCTAAAGAAAGATATATCCCATGCCTCGAGGCTTGCACATTTATTGAGATAGCCATTTCTCTCCATACTTCAACTGACTGTCAAACCACCAAAAATTTATGACATTTATGAAGAAATAGGGTAAATCTACGCATATAATATCGTATTTTACACAATGAATTTATTTCTAATTACGATCTGACAGGATTATTTTGAAAAGTACCAAGTTTTCAAATATATATAAGAGTTTCTTTTCATTATAACGAACACATTTTCATAAACACGCAGAGCTCATCAATTCTGAGTTAACTAATTTCTGCATGTATACGCAGTTCTATCGCAGAAGAGAGAAAATGCAAGCTTTGGCTATGGCTCCGCGGAAAGCAGCAAAGGCGAATGTCGAGGTCGCAGGACAAGGCTCAGACAATGTCTCCGACACTTCGCCTCGAAGTGTCGACTTGATCCCCGACTGGTCATTTGTTTTAGGCATTTTGCAATCGAAATTGGTGGATTATTCATACGACTCAGATGACAATGAAAAGGATGATCTAACCACCAAATACAAGATAGTTGTCCAATCTGGAATGCACAGGGTAGCAGCCAGACCACGGTTTCTCCCATATTATGACATGATCCGATGGGTGTTGGATCACGTGGACATACCCGCCAGGACTATCATGAACGGGCAGCGAGTCACTGTCGGGACTTTTAGGCCCGAGCATCTACAATCTATGTATAAGCTACACACGACGTCTAAATATACATATGGTGCTGAGTTCCTAGAGGAATTCAAGGAGAAGGAGTGCATCCAATACGACAAAACCATGCCCGGTCTAATAAAGGATTGGGTTTCGCGCACTGCGAAGTTCAGGGCAAATGACCAGGGCGTTTATTCAATCGCTTTGTTAGAGCCACAGTATAAAAATGTGGCCATGATGACATGCCGGCTATTTGGGAGAGAGGACACATCACATTTTTTCATTTCGTGGGTGCCTCTTATGTTTCGAGTCACGGAAGGTTTCTCTTTTAATTGGGCAAAGATACTCTTGGATAGTTTGGCCAACCGGGTCACAGAGTATCGGGAGCAGAAGGAAAGTGGGAGACCGTCCTTATTCTTCATGTACGCATATATTATGGACGCAATATGTTCCATGACACCATTTCCATTGATGAGATGGGCTTGGACGCTGGCCGAAGACATACCCATACATGTATATCACGAAAAGCTATGGGAAAATAAAGCAAAACATTTCGCATATGAAATTTTTAACTGGGTGATCGTACCCCTGCATATCGTCATTTTTGGTAACCCAACACCTCGTATCACGGACAACATTGCAGCAAATCTGAGTGGCATAGCGGACTGGTACGTGGAGGCAGAGTTCTCGTACTTCAAAGTGTTCAGGGCTATTGTTCCCCTGCTTGCGCTACCATTGTTCATTCCCGACAAGCTGGCTTGTCGTGAGGTCGCCCGGCAGATAGTAATTTGCGGGGTGAGTAAAGAACTCAAAGGATACTCCAAGAAGGTGTGGTCGTCTTTTCCCATTCAGCTAAATTATTATTCTTTATTGGATTTCAGGCATGCCAAAGCCGAGGCTGCAGCCCTGGAAGACCTAAATTTGGTCTCCATCGAGTATAAGAAACATGATCCACAAAGGGTTGTGAGCAATCATTTAGCTAATTGTGGGCTCAAGATATTTGAGCATGAGATTTCACCCCCGAATGACATTTTCCGAGGGGCGAGGTCTTATGAGGAAGTTCTAGCTCAGATCCGATCCTTAGCACCCGAAGACACAGCCTCTGTATTGAAATTCCAGGAACATAGACGAAGTTGTCTTCCCGTTGTGTTGCGAGGAGGGAGTCTGGGTGTTTCCGAGACGGAACTGAAGGATACTAACGGTCCCAAAGATGCAGCTCCTGACTCAGGAAAACACCAGGAACGAGAGGAAACAAGAAAAGAAGCCCGAAGTTGAGGCACAAACTCCGGACCCGCCAAAGAAACAGAATCCGAAAACGAGACAAAGACCCCTGAACCGCCAAAGAAGTAGGACCCAGTCGACACCCCAAGAAAATCAGCGAAACAAATCGGGGAACCCATCACTTCTGTCACCCCCTTACAGTCGACGCAAGGAAATATCGAAGAAGGATGGATATTCAATGAGGAACTGAGTCCCATAAGAGTAGAGGAACTTCCTCCGAACGATTTTTTCTTTGATAAAAAGAGAAAAGAGGTAGTAAAGAGGGAATTCGACCAGGACGGAGAGTCGACCACTAAGAAATACAAAGTTATGACCGAAGGAAAGAATAAAAAGAATGAGCAATTCGCCACTGAAATTGCAGGGATGCTAGGAGCATATGCATCAGTGAATCAATTTTTGATCGGACTATTAAAGAACCAACTCAAAAGGAAAAATCGCATGATAAAGACTCTCGAGGCCAGATTGGCCTCGGCCACGGAAAATGCTAAAGGCCAGGTGAGCGTGGACATAGAGCTGGCCCAACAGGTTGATAAAAATGAAATAGAGGTGCTCAAAACCAAGCTCAAGCAAGCACATCTAGTGGTCTGAGACGGTCGAATACAGGCAGGCCAACAAAGGATTATGATTGAAGAGCTATAGGCACCGGTAGCGATCGTCGAAAGCAGAATGATCGACGTGGAGATGTTCAAGTCCCAGGCCATGGGAATTTGGAGCAGAATCTCTTCGGGTCAGCAGATTTTGCTCACCAGGATAGGAGAGATCCAGGAAAATTGTTTGTTGGTAAATCAGGTTTCTGAGAACCTGACTGCCAGAGAAAGAGATGCAGAAGCGGCTCGGGTCGCCTTCTAGGAGGTGGTGATAGCCACGAATAACAGAGTTTCGGCAGGTTCTCCTAGGCTCACCATCCCAGAACAAACTAGAGGTAATATTTTGTTGAAGGATTGGGAGCACAACATTACCCTGGGCAAGGAGCAAGCCCAAAAGGTAACCAATGCTTTAGAAGAAACCTTTAATTCCATAGACGGTGAGTTGTTGGGTATGGACAGTGGAGGCGATGCAGAAGCATTGATGCAAATGAATGTGGAAGAGATCTCGCTTGATCTGAAAGAGAAGGATGAGAGAGATTCGGCCGATATCTCTTAGATAGATATGGTGGACATGGCCCAAGTTGATAAGCACATGATCAAACCCAGTGCGCAACTAAGTGCCCTCGACATCATTGCTGCAAAAATGGAGGACAAGTTACAGCAGTTAGCCCGAGAATGTTACTTCGTCGAGGCCAGTTGTTAAGCAGAGCCTTCACGGCTCGTATCTCATCTTGTGGAAAGATGTATCGCTTGCACTGAGTTCACGCAAAGACAAGCACCTGTCACTAAGTGAAGACAGAGTAGGGGAAATGGAACGATTGCTCTCACCTCTGTCATAACCGAAATTTTGCGACTATTGAGATTCTACCTGCTTTGTAAAATTGTATAAATATAACCCAGAGAGAAATAAACAGGGCTGGACCCTTTTTGAGTTTTTGTAAGAGAGTTTTTGCATTGAGATTTATTACACGCGGATCTGAGTTTCTCAATTCCATCACTTCTGTATTACAAGTTTTCTTTCTTGTTCCTCATTTTTCAATTTCAATTCATATTCATAATTGATGTGCTTCATTATACTTTAATACAACCACTACTATAACGAATAAATCGGGGTTTTCTGTAATTGTTTATTGCCTTTCCTCTGCACCAGCTATTAGCTGTGTAAGAACAATTTGCAGTTTTAGAATTATACATGTATTTTTTGATACATCGGTTATTTTCTTACATATTTTCTTCTCCCGTTTACTTCGTGAGATTTTCCCCTGGTAGGAACCTGGCACTGTAAACAGCTCAATGTTTTTTCTCCCATCTCGCCCCTTTATTTAAATATAATACAGTTACGGGAACGAGCCTTAGATTTGCATCCGTATTCTAATTCTGCAACCATAAGTTCTCTTTTATAAGACCAAGCTGAGACAGCACTCAACCTTTCTCAAAAGTTCTCTTACCTATGTTGTTGCTCCATGACAGTCCCTATACCAACTCAACCTAATGTCGAACCCAGGTTATTGAACCAAACACACATCGCCTTAAACATTTTCAACACTATCCTTAAAATAGAAACTAACTGGGCCGAACTTGAACAATCATGGGAAGCCATTGAGAAAGACATAACTATTCAAGAACAGTTCGAAGTTATACAACCCCAACGAAGAAATCTCCCTTAGTTTCTTTCTCCGAAGGTTGACGCCCTCCCTTCTCCATATCCTAACCACTTTTGGATGCCTTGACACTGTACTTTTGAGCCTTAAGTACAGACTCAGGAACAACACTTATCATGACATTATATGGATTAACATCACGATGCATGATTCCCTGGAAGTGACAGTAATCTAAAGCTTTCAAAAGCTCATAAATGTAATATAGAAAAATCAAATAATATTAGATAAAGGATTTTGAAATATATGTGTTTTATAGATAGTTGCACTTTAGTTGAAAAGAATTCTTGCATTTCATCAGCCTCCTATTCACTTAAAAACGGAGCTGCAACAGAAGTGATAAAACGAAATATCATAAATCTTAAACCCTATTTCTTCCAGATAATTTCTCCCAGCCTGAATATTTAAATAGATGCATTCAACAACCTATGGAAATCAAGCGAAAGATCCCAAGTCTATAACCCATCGGTGTTCTTGCTAGATATGATAGCTAACAAATTGATTATGATTACTTTGACTAGAGATATTGGCCTTCCTCTTTCATACTCGACACCTCAAACTGAAAACAACGGTTCCCTTTATGATTGATGAGTTGTGGCAAGAGGAGCCATGTCACAAGCTTCTCCATTTGTATTCTTTAACCTAGAGCATGGGTGCTCTGTGTTGGGCTTGATATATCGACATATGGCATAACTCATGGCTTTAGGCATATGACATAACTCATGTCTTGAGCTTTAATGTAGATTGACTCGTGGTTGTTATATGGATTTGTGATTTGGCATATGTACTTGGCTTGAGTTTTGGGTCTTGTGTGTCATATGGCATAACTCATTGTTTTGACTCAGTTTATTGCGTGGCTAGCATAATAATTGGCATGTATCTTTAACTCGTGGCTTGGGTTTAAGAACTCTATGCTTAGGCAATATGAAATAGTTCTATGCAATATGTAGTTTAGGCATATTCACTAGATTTGATTTGTAGTATGACTTAGACATAGGATATTTAAAAGAACACACCACATATCTTTGATAATGTGAGATTTTTCAAATATACATAAAATATATTTGAAGATATAAAACATAGACTAGGGGCTACCAATTTATTATCATTTTTGTATTGCAGGTCAAGAGGGCAAAGCCAAAGGATTGTTGGGCAAAAGTGATCAATGGGAGCTTGATGAATAATATGGAGGTTAAGACACTGGCCAAAAAGACGTAAGAAAACAATAAATCAAGTAATGAGTGATGAAAACACTCATCGAAATTCCATTTTATTTTGATCACTAGCATGCTCCACCTTTGAATAATGAGAATTTGCAAGGTAAAAATATTTGTGTATGGCCCAAATTTGAGGATTAGAGGAAAGGTCCACATCTTAGTGTCACGAACTTTACGGTAGTGCAAAGACCAATGATTGTTCAGGAGATATTGTTGGGAAAATTTGAGGATAGAGGTATTGTGAGACCACTTAGATCTTTAGTGGGGAAAACCCTCACGAAGTGGTTATCAAGGTTGTAGTTCCAAAGCCTCCCTTACCTATGAACAAAGAAGGCTAGAGTTAGAATGTTAAAAGGATTTATAGGGAATCCACCAAAGAGACAAGACCACCTTTCAAACCTTTGATGCAAAAAACCGATATGCACACATTGAGTTCCTTTGGATCATTGTGCAGTCCTTGCCATCTCACCAAAATATGTTTAGATAATCTTTGAAAGGAGGATGTTGGGAATGTGGGGGACCTCACTTTGAGACACTATCTTCAAACAAAGTCAAAGCCTCGACCAAACTTGAGTCGAGGAAATGTCAAATACATGGGTAGAGCCCATCGAATTCAATCCATTATAAAAAAGTGTCAGGTGGAGCTCCAATTTTCAGTTCTAGATAACTCATGTAAATTTAATCATATTAATCTTTCTATTGTCATAGATCCTAGTGTTACCAAGGGATTTATTTCCATTGCTACATTGTTTAGATGTGATGTAATGACAATAGAGCAAAGTGATTTTGATATGGTTGAGATGGATTATGGAGTGAATCAAGGGCTTGGTTCCAAGGTGAGGGAATGCAACCTTGAGCTTTGGATATGTATCACTTGGATTGATTTATATTTGACTACCATATATCATATGATATGATTGTAAGCAAGCAGTGGATGGAATCCCATAGGTCTTTTTATCCCCATTTTTTCGATAACTAAGGAGATCATGTCTCGACGCCCTCAGGTTGAATATATGGAGTGTTGAGAGACTACATTACCAGCAGTACCCTTTTTCACAGATGGAAAACCCACTCACCACCACAGATGGTCACAGTTTTGTAGATGGCATCCACCACACCAGCTGGCTTTCAAAAGGTAGTGGGCCTTGCTCCATGAGGTACAAGTCAGTGTTATGGTGAGCATCATTTCAATATTTAAGTCATTTGATTATGTTGTATCTTATATTGCTCTATATTCCATGATATGTGCTTGGACATTATGACTTTTTCCCTGCTTCACCTTGGTGGTTGACATTGTGCCCTAGTGAGTGGTTTTCCTTGGGGATGGTTTTTCTCATGGGAACTCCCTTAATGATCCACCATATCGTTCTCGACCATACTTACCATTTTCCATCATTATTCCCCTCCATTTCCTTATCTCTTGGGATTTTAGCGTGTATTGACCCAAGAAGGAGTTGACCCTCATTCTATGGGAAGAGGGGCTAAAGGCCCAGAGGGGTTGGTGTTGGGTAAAAGATAAAAACCTTATATGAACCTTCCATATGCTTCTCCCAGGGATCACCCAAGAAAGAAATGAAACACTTATCTTTGAAATAAGGGGACCCACAATATAATAAAGAATGCTTAAAAGGTTAGTAGAAGGATAGGAGCTCTCATCACGAGTCGACCTATCCCGTCCATAGATATCTAGTGGTAAGACATTTTCATCATCTGGTCACCAAACCAAGGCAATGGCTCTCAGTTGCATGACTGAGAGAAAGGGGGTCTCATCACGAGCCAACCTTCTCATTTCCATTAGGTGTTTGTGGGTGACATTTCCACCACCTGGTCACCATGCTAGGGTAGTGACCTTCAACCGCTCCTTATGCTATATTGAAAGAAAATAAAGAAAGAAAGATAAAATGCAGTTGATGGTCTTGGAAAAAGTGCATTGCGGATGAAGGTAACACACACCCTCTACAAAGGAACCTATGAATGAGACACTACGACCCTTTCTATTTCATGATCCCTATGTCCATTGGGTCTTGACCCCTACCACCTCATCCACTTTACATGGCTTAGAGAGGGATATCTTGGAAGTTATCCTTGACCTAGGGAAAGACCTACCCAATAGGACACCTCGTCAACCCTCCCATATTTAAGCTTGTCAAGTCGCATAGTGTCTTTGAGTTGTTAATTGTTTGATATAGTAATCCTTGATGCACATGATTAGATGGATTGTTTATTGATTGGATTCACTTATCATGATGTTATGACTTGAAATCCTTGGAGGGTGTGCTCATTTTTCTTTGCAAGACCTAGTTGGTGGATAGTTTTGGGAGAACAAGCCTAGCTTGGGCTTCCGTGGGGTTACAAGCCCACAGGTTGGATGTTAGGGGCCCGCATGCCAGATGTGAGAGATCACACTTGGATGACCTTGATGATGACTTGGGAAACCTAGCCCAACCCTTACTTGCCAAATGACTTTCCCAGGATGGGAAAAACTTTCCATTTTTTAGCTTGATGTCATGCTTTGGGGGCTAGGGCATGGTGGTGAGGTGCCACTCTTTGACACATGGACATTTGAGGAGGTGAAGGGTCTTCACCATGATGAGAGTTCTTAGATGCTTGGCAGTTGGCCTTTGGAGGCCTATTCATGCTTCTCCAACACCAACGACTTCCTCAAAGTGGAAAAATGTCCCCTAAAGGGGTGACATCCTCCTAAATTAGGGTTTTATTTGTGCAAAAATTGAAATTTTCAGTGAATTTTTTAATATTACTTTGTTAAGGGGGGAAGATTAGGGTTGTTGGCCCCTAATATTTTGTTTTACTCCTTATTTTGTGGACAAGATATGTTAGCTACATTTTGTATAAATAGAGATCATAAGATATCACTTTAATTATAACTCTACCTCTTGTGAGAGACTTGGTCTGAAATTTTCGACCCTCTTGTCTCTTTTATCTCTTGTGCACTTGTGTATGGCTATACGTGTGAATGGTTGATGGAAGAAGTGATGTGCTAGCCTTGGAAGGTTATTCTATTTCTATTGTGGTGGATTATCTTAGCATTTTTCCTTGAATTGGTATGTTTTTTACTTTATTGCTATCATTTGTTTCAAGTCAAGGTTATTGTGCTAGGAACTAGGTGGGAAGTATAAGGGCATACACCCCCACCTTAGTCTTCATCACTTTATGCTTCATCTTATTTCTTAGACAAGGGTTTTCTAAGAGAAGTATAAGGGAATACATCGTCTTAGCCGAAACCCTAGCCTAGAGAAACTTTCCTTAGGAAGTAAAAGGGATTACACTCCCAAGGAGGTAGCTTCTCTAAGCTCCTTTGACTCCATTAACCCAATAGTAAAAGCACTAGTCATACTCTTTTTTTCATTGGAGATATAAAATCATTTCCTTGGAAAACATATTTTTTTACCTATTGAAGGTTCTCTTGCTTGAAGTTGATTTATCTCATCGAAAGGAGTTCTCCCCCACTAGGCTATTCCCCCTCTCCCAATACTCTAATTTCTGTTATAAACTTTAACCTACAGTGATTGGTGTTGCATAAACCTAGCTATTAACACTCTCATAACTCCTAAACTAACCCTAGACTAACTCTCTAACTTTGCTCATTTACTCTACTAACTAAGGTGCATCTTTTGAGCCAGTTCTTGGCAACTTTTCATGGTTGATTTTGTTGTTGCTTGCCACTGAATTATACATCTATAAGGCTGCAAAACTCTGCAAAAAACACATGTTTACAACAACCATCTTATCTAGCCTCTTAAGTGCCAATTTTCAGCCTATATTCATTGCTAAATTTGATGTTGATTTACCTAACTAGTCTAGATCTTTATATGTTGATTTTAGGTGTTTGTTTGCCGATATATATTTTTATCTACTGCTGCAAATTAGGGACAAAAGGCTTAATTTTTTTATCCAACTAACATATATCATTGCAAAGTATGTTTTCTTGTGTCTTGGGCAGGTACAATCATCCGAAGAAGTACTACACCTGTGAGGCAACAATTACTTGACTTGCAAGGCATCTCTCCCTACCTTTTATTCCACTTAGAATTGACCTCTAGGGTATTTACTTCCACTTCCCTCCATATCCATCTCAATTCCCCTAGGGTCACCGGGATCACCTCCCTAGAGTGACCTAGTCACCCTTGAAGTGTGGGACCTACATCAAGCTGACATTGGGTGTAGGATTCTAAAGTTGTATCACTTGCCTTGTGGTTGGGTCGGGATTTTCCCAACCTAAACCTTGTGTTATAACATTTTAGCATCGTTGTCGGGGAGGATTTTGAATCCTCTTCATTCCCTAAAAACATTTTGGCAAGCTTCCCTCCCAAAACCTCTATCCCTTAGCTTGTCTGGTGAGTCCACCCAAGGGACATTCCCTTTCCACCCTTGATGAACTCTCCTTGAAGTTCATCTGGAAACTCCACCTTCCACGAACCCACCTTTCCCTCTTTCTCCCTTCCCATACTTTGATGAGCCTTGATCTCATCTGGTGACTCCATTGAGGTGTCCTTTCAGTCAATGGAAATATGGAACCATGGGATGAACCCCCATCCATAAATTGTTATGCCCTGAAGAAGGAAATTTTACAGATGGAAAAGGAAAAGGTTGCCAATAAAGTTATTGAGGAAATGATGAATCTCATAAGAGAGTTGTTTCATTCCCTTGATGATGAATAAGTGTTCGAAGAACAGACATTTGAAGAAATCCATCAAAAAGAGAACACAATGAGTTGTGACCCTTTCGAATACCTTGATGATGCTTTATTCCATGACCTTGAAAGTGAAGAAGTACCAGAGGAAACCTTGTATATGACAAATCCCCTTGAAGAAAAGCAAGCAAAGAACTATGCACTCAATATCAAGCCTCTTGTGATGAAGAGACAATGGAGGAGCTTGTCTATAAAAGGAAAGAAGTGTTGTGATAAAGTGCAACATATTGAGGCACCACTATCTTTGATCCTTCTTGACGAATGCGAGGTTTTCTAACCTTGTTTACCTCCTATGGTTGAAGAAGCGATCAGTCTCAAAGATGAAGAATTTGAAGGTCCAGTTGAAGACGTCTATGCCTCTTCTCCTCCTACACACAAAGATGAAGAGATGGCCATTTCCAGTCATACTTATGGTCTTATGAAAGTACCCTTCGATATGGTTGATGATCCTATAGACACTTTCATACAGACTGGAGATGCAGATGGGATCTTAGTTGTCTCAATTTTGATAGAGACCCCATTTATGACATTGAGGGTATCTCTCAAGTAGAGGGGGTGTCATCATCAGAGGACTGGTCCTCATACGCATATGATTCAGATGTTTGGGTACCTAGTGATGATATGATTACAAATTTGTTTTTCCCCTTCGAGGATGACTTGTCACAACGTACTCAGAGTGATCTTCAGTCATCCTTTGGTACATACCCTTTTGAGGATGCAGATTTGTTTTATGAGGACTTCCAACCGTTGTGCTCAAATTTTGAGGAATACCAGGATGTGACCACCTCAAAACAGTCAGAGGTTCATTATTCAAAGAGAAATTATTTTCATCTTGAAGATTTCCATGGAGATTCACAGGGAAAGAGACAGTGTTTTTCTACACCTGAGATTGTTCCTTACCTCTTACCCTCTTCTCCAAGAGACCATGTAGTATTGTTCCAACCTCTCATTTCTTCTCAATATTCAGGGATTAGTGATGGTTTCGATGAGGATGAATATGAGTCATCATCTACATTTGCTAGTCCACTCCAGAGATGGATAGATCGAGCATTTGGTTATACTTGTAGGCAAGCGTTCCTGGAAGATCGAGACAATGGTTTCTCTTTCCAACAGAATTTCCTCCCTCCCACCCATCTCCATGAGTTTTATTTCAGGATTGATTATATGTTTATTTATGCTCATGAATACAATGTGTTGGAATTATCTTTGTTGTTTCACATGATTAAGCATAGGGGGGATGTCGTCATCATATGATTAGGTGGTTGCATTAGTTGTATGATTTCACCTGACACCTTTGGGACTTCATCTTCAGGGTCCCAGGACCCCAGGTAAGTAGGTAAGTCATTTTGATTCCCTACATTTGCATCTTTATTGCTCATATTAGTTTAGATGCATTTCATTTTCATTTTTATCTACTTGCATATTGATTTCATGCTTAGTTTAGAAATTTTTGAAAAAATGTCAAAATTTTCTTTTTATAGCTTAGTTGGTTTTCATTATGATCATATGAGAACAAGAGATGAGTAAGCCATCATGCACTTGGTAGTTTGATGTTTCCTTGCAGGCACAGGTCTACCAGGAGATGTTGTGGTTCTCATGCACTCTACGACAAGCACATGTCCCCAAGTAGGAGTCAGATGTTATCCCCATTTTGGATAGCTAAGGAGATTGTGTCTCGAGGCCCTCAAGTTATAGAAATGGAGTGTTGAGAGACTACATTACCAACAATACCCTTTTGCACAGATGGAAAACCCACTCACCACCATAGATGCTCACAGTTTTGCAGATGGCATCCACCACACCAGCTGGCTTCCGGAAGGCAATCGGCCTTGATCCATGAGGTACGATTCAGTATTATGGTGAGCATCATTTCAATATTTAATCCATTTGATTATGTTGTATCTTAGATTTCTCTAGATTCCATGATATGTGCTTGGACATTACGCATTTTTCCCTTCACCTTGGTGGTTGACATTGTTCCCTAGTGAGTGGATGGGTTTGCTACTGGGACTCCCTTAATGAGCCATCACATCGTTCTCTACCATACTTACCACTTTCCATCATTATTCCCCTCATTTCCTTATCTCTTGGGATTTTAGGGTGTATTGACCCAAGAAGGGGTTGTCCCTCATTCTGTGGGAAGAAGGGGTTAAAGGCCAAGAGGGTTTGGTGTTGGGTAAAAGATAAAATCCTTATATAAACCTTCCAGATGCTTCGCTCAGAGATCACCAAAGAAAACAATGAAACACTTATCTTTGAAATAAGGGGACCCACAATATAATAAAGAATGCTTAAAGGTTAGTTGAAGGATAGGAGGTCTCATCACGAGTCGACCTATCACGTCCATGGATATCTAGTGGTAAGAAATTGTCATCATCTGGTCACCAAACCAGGGAAATGGCTCTCAGTCGCATGGTTGAGAGAAAGGGGGTCTCATCACGAGCCAACCTTCTCATTTACATTTGGTGTTTGTGGGTGACATTTCCACCACTTGGTCATCACGCTAGGGCAGTGACCTTCAACCTCTCCTTATGCTATATTGAAAGAAAATAAAGAAATAAATATAAAAGGAAATTGATGGGCTTAGAAAAAGTGCAATGCAGACGAAGGTACCACACACCCTCTACAAAGGCACCCATGACTGAGACACTATGTCCGCTTGTATGTCATGAGCCCTATGCCCATTGAGTCTTGACCCCTACCACCTCATACACTTTACATGGCTTAGAGAGGGATATCTTGGAAGTTCTCCTTGACCTAGGGAAAGACATACCCAATAGGACACCTCGTCAACCCTCCCATATTTAATCTTAACAAGTCACATAGTGTCTTTGAGTTGTTAATTGTTTGATATAGTAATCCTTGATGCACATGATTAGATGGATTATTTATTGATTGTATTCACTTATCATGATGTTATCACTTGAGATCCTTGGAGGGCATGCTCATTTGTCTTTGCATGACCTAGTTGGTGGACAGTTTTGGGAGAAAAATCCTAGCTTGGGATTCCATGGGGCTACAAGCCCATAGGTTGGATGCCAAGGGATCGCATGCCAGATGAGAGAGATCACACTTGGACGGCCTTGATGATGAATTGGGAAACCTAGCACAACCCTTACTTTCCAAACGACTTTCCTAGGAGGGGAAAAACGTTCCATTTTTTAGCTTGACATCATGCTTTGGGGGCTAGGGCATGGTGGTGAGGTGCCACTCTTTGACAAATGGACGTTTGAGGAGGAGAAGGGTCTTCACCATAATGAGAGTGCTTATATGCTTGACATGTTTCCTTTGGAGGCCTATCCATGCTTCTCCAACACAAATGACTTCCTCAAAGTGGAAAAACATCCCCTAAAGGGGTGATGTCCTCCTAAATTAGTGTTTTATTGTGCAAAAAGTGAAATTTTAAGTGAATTGTTTAATATTACTTTGTTAAGGGGGAAAGATTAGGGTTGTTGACCCCTAATCTTGTGTTTTACTCCTTATTTTGTGGACAAGCTATGTTAGCTACATTTTGTATAAATAGAGATCATAAGATCTCATTTTAATCATAAATCTCCCTCTTGTGAGAGACTTGGTTTGAAATTTTCGACCCTCTTGGCTCTTTTATCTCTTGTGCACTTATGTATGGCTATACTTCTGAATGGTTGATGGAAGAAGTGATGTGCTATCCTTGGAAGGTTATTCTATTGCTATTGTGGTGGATTATCTTAGCATATTTCCTTGAACTGGTATGGTTTTTACTTTCTTTCTATCATTTGTTTCAAGTCAAGGTTATTGTTCTAGGAACTAGGTGGGAAGTATAAGGGCATACACCCCCACCTTAGTCCTCATCACTTTATGCTTCGTCTTATTTCTTAGACAGGGTTTTGCTAAGAGAAGTATAAGGACATACACCCTCTTAGCCCAAATCCTAGCCTAGAGAAACTTGTATTGGGAAGTAAAAGGGCTTACACCTCCAAGGAGGTAGCTTCTATAAGCTCCTTTGACCCCATTAACCCAATAGTAAAGGCACTAGTCATACTCTTTTTTTCATTGGAGATATAAAACCATTGCCTTGGGAATTTTACCTTTTGAAAGTTCTCTTGCTTGAAGTTGATTTGTCTCAACGAGAGGAGATCTCCCCCACTAGGGCATCCCCCCTCTCCCAATACTCTAATTGTTGTTATAAAATTTAACCTACAATGATTAGGTCTGCATAACCCTGGCTATTAACACTCTCATAACTCCTAAATGAACCCTAGACTATCTCTCTAACTTTGCTCATTTACTCTACTAATAAGGCACATCTTTTGAGCTAATTCTTGGCAACTTTTCATCATTGATTTTGCTGTTGCTTTCCACTAAATGCTACAGCCATAAGGCTGTAATTTTCTGCAGAAAACACATGTTTACAACAACCATCTTATCTAACCTCTTAAGTGTCAATTTTCAGTCTATATTCATTAATAAATTTGATGTTGATTTACCCAACTAGTATAGATCTTTATATGTTGATTTTAGGTGTTTGTTTGCCGATATATATTGTTATCCATTGCTGAAAATTAAGGACAGAAAGATTAACTTGTTGATCCAATTAACATATATCATTGCAAAGTGTGTTTTCTTGTGCCTTGGGCAGGTACAATCATCCGGAGAAGTACTACACCTGTGGGGAAGAAATTACTTGGCTTGAAAGGAATCTCTCCCTACCTTTTATTCCACTTAGAAATGACCTCTAGAGGATTTACTTCCACTTCCCTCCATCTCCATCTCAATCCCCCTAGGGTCACCGTGTTTGCCTTTCGAGTGACCTAATCGCCCTTGAAGTGTGGGACCTACATTGAGGTGAGATTGGGTGTAGGTTCCCAAGTTGTAGCACTTTCCTTGTGGTTGGCTCAGGCTTTCCCAACCTACAACTTGCGCTATAACAAGGATAATCTAGACTATCATATGAAAGATACTTGAAGGGAGTAAAAGACTAGTGTCATTGACATTCATTTCAACATTAGGGTTGAAAGAAGCCTTAGGAAAGCTTGTCATATATATGCATTGATGGCAATGAATGAAGGCAAGTTCACCTCTTTGGATCAATTCCCGATGCTCTTTGAATTTTTGAATTTGTTTCCGAATGAACTACCTAGACTACCACCGAAGCAAGATGTTGATTTCTCTATACCATTGAAACCTAGTATTAAGTCTTTATCCAAAGCACCTTATCACATCACAACTCCTTTATTGTGTGAGTTGGAAGTAAAACTTCAAGAAATTTTGGAATTGTGAATGATTAGACTTGATATTTTACCAAGGGCCACATGTGATTTTTGTGAAGAATAAGAACAAATAACTGAGATTATGCATTGATTACAAAGAGTTGAAAAATGCCACTATTAGAAATTAGTATATATTGACTCACACTGATCACCTATTTTCAGATAAAAGGAGCTACAATATTTTCTAAGAACAATTGCGCTCTAGATATCATTAGTTGAAAGTTAAGGATGAGGGTATTTCAAACATTGCATTTTATACCCACTTTGGGCATTATGAGTTTGTGTTGGTGCCATTTGGTACCAATACATCCAAGGTGTTCATGATTTTGAGAAGTGGAGTCTTTCAAAAATACTTAGAAATTTTTTTTCATGTTTTCCTTGATGACATATTGATATACTCCTAAATCCTAGAAGAGCATAAGGCGCACTTCAAATTAGTCATGCAATCTCTGAGGGAACATAAGTTGTATGCTAAGTTATGCAAATGTCCATTTTTCAATGGGAGTTTGGTTCCAAATTGTTTCTGCATCTTGGTTGATACCAATGAAATTGGTAAAATGGACAAGGAAGTTCCACTGCAACGATGCCTTAGAACTAGATCCTACAATGCTAGAGGATTCAACTATACTAGCACCTTAATCTACTTCACATGAATCAGATCCTACCCATGTTTCTCAATGAGATCTAGAGTCTTCAACATCTACATCTCGATCGTATAAGCATCCTAATCATTGCTAATAGGAGCATTGTTTCTCTCCATTCATGGATCAAAATTCCTATTCTTACAATGGCAATTCCTCTTACATATTTTTAGTTGAGAAGCCTAAATGGAAAAATTGTGGACCTACATCGACTATTAGGATTAATTGTGGTTAGATTGACAATTGGTTGTGGCATCATTTGAGTGCATTTTTTAGGACTTCATATTGACTTTTATCACCCATTGTACAGCCATACAATCCCCATTGCTCTCTTTGGTTGATTAACCTTAGCTATAGTCTTTGTGCTTGGTAGCTTTGATGGCAAACTTTATTTGTTGGTTTTCTTTGGCACACTAGACCTTTATGACGTGAATATCATCTCATCACATTTGATGTTTGTAACACTCAAATAACCTTTTTTCCCTTCATGAGTGTATGGTCAAGGTCTTGGTTTGTTTATTTGGAGCAATTTTCATTATCTTCGACGATCTTGCCTTATTAGTATTGTTGTTGAATCACTTTCAACATCAACACGATATTTGCCATCCTCAATCATTTTTGGAGATTTGTTTTAACAACATTGTGGGATTGAGTTTCGACTCTGACGATCGGTGCATATGCTATTTTACACAGATTTTAATTTCCTTTTGTTTTCTTCACATGCTTTGAAAAGGTTCATGTGAAAGTGTTTTTTTGAGGCTACAAATTTGACATAGGAATCTATTTGCTACATTGAATGCAAAGTAGTTCATGTTAATCTTTTTTTCAGAAGATACAATTCTGCAGATCGACTCTTCAATAAGAATTGTTTCCACACCTTATGATGGTTAATATATTGTCAACGTTAGTCACTATTTTATTCCCTGCCCAATAAAACATTTAAAGGGAAATTATAATAATTTGTATTTGGCCAAACTTTCGTCTACATCATCTTTTCCAAGTGAATAGTTAAAAAGGATGTTGGGATGTAGTCTTTACATGAAAAAATACATGATTGTTCCACCTTTGCCTTATTTATCTCCAAGTCAAGTTTAAGGGGGGGTGTTGATATAATGGTGGTTAAGCTCGACTTTGTTGTCTGTTAGTGGTTATTAAAGTCATTTATGATCACCTTTGGTGCATTCTTATAGCACAAATTAGTGGTTAGTAGGTAGACACTATGGTCCCATGTTTTTTATGGGTTTTGGGGAAGAAAATATAAACCCCACTCATGTAAATTCAAGGCTTTGCCTCCATACAGTGATCATGTGAACTATCACAGTCCGGTTCTTTAATTTATTTGGGTATTGTGGATTCCCTCCATAACTTATGTTCTAGGTTGTCCATGAGTTATTTGTGTGGAGACTACTTTCTTATTCTAACGTCAACATAGAATATGAGTTGTCTCTTGTCTAAAAAATAAGCATCCTATTATGGTGCTTTCCTCTATTAAGTGGAAAACAAAGCAACAATTATTACAACATGTGGGCATTACTATATTTGTCAATCTCTAATATTGTGCAATACAAGAGTGGACTACAAACATCTACACCAAGGCTCTTGGTCCAGACAAGTTTATACAATTCAAAAGACAAGGTTAGTGTTGTATCAAATATCTCAATTAAGAGAGGGTGCTAGAATTAATGTAATACTCATTAATGTTCTTTACAAGGAATAGGCCCAACACTGCTGCCAGTGAAACCCAAGTATGTCTAAAAGTTGTTCATTCATCATAATGTCATTAATATTTTGGTCCCAAATTTGTATCTCGAGTTTCTTTTGAATCTACAACATGCTTTCTAATATAAGTAATGTTGTTAAAGTTAGTGAGATCAAGATCTAATATTGTGCAATACAAGGGTAGACTACAAACATATACACCAAGGCTCTTGGTCCAGAGAAGTTTATAAAATTCAAAGACAAGGTTGGTGTCGTATCAAATATGTCAATTAAGAGAGGGTGCTAGAATTGATGTAATACTCATTAATGTTCTAGACAAGGAAACGACCCAATACTTGCTGCCAGTGAAAGTTGAGCATGTATAAAAGTTGTTCATTCATCATTCATCATAATGACATTCATATTTTGTTTATGTTGGCACAAATTTTTACCCTCCAATCTGAGCTACTATATGTGTTAAGACATCGGTAAAAACTTAGCTCATTAAAGGAGTAAGGCCCCCAAATTGTTACTGACCAAAGCCCTCTTTGTTTGGGTTAGTGCTTGCTAGCCTCTTGGGGGAGTCCCTAGGCACATTGAATTGTCTTGTTGTTGATCTAAATTCTTATTTTTGCGTTAAAAAAAAATCAACAAGTTGTGTGTAAAAGTGGCCCAAAACGATGAGGAAAAGTGATTATTTTCGCTTGGAGGGAACCTACAGGGTTAGCACAATGATAATAGACTGGAAAAGAGGCAGAAAAACTATTCAAATGATCGAAATAATCACAATAAACAGTTCATAAAATGACAAATCAGATTACAAATTTACCATGGTGCCGCCAATAAAAGAGGTTTGAAGACAAACACACACTTCTTTATTGATCAAGCTTACAAGAGAGTTGATTGTGCCACACTCGACAAGCCTACAACCGATACAATGACTACTTTTCTCAGAGAAGAGTCATTAGACTAGAGAAGAAGAAAGAGGAGAATGAGAGAGACACTATGATGTTGCTACAATGAATCTGTCAATAACCAATGAAAACCATCCAATATATAGGAGAGGAGTGTGAATAAAATATGAGTTAATGCACATGAGAGAATGGAAAGAGAGTTAATTCATGTGATAAAAAGGAGAGTTAAAGCATGGGGGAATAAATTAGGAATTAAATGCATGTTTAAATTCTAAATTTGGCCAAGTAATGAATGAGTTTTAGCCAAGGGGAAATTCGTCCTATTTTTTTAGGGATTTTCCTAATTTTTAGGAAATTTGCGTTTAAAAGCAAATTAAGAGGAATTTGGGGAAATTAATGCAGGGAAAGTGAAGATATATCAAGTGACGAAAAGTTGGTGAGAACATTAAGCCTTGATTGGGAAATTTCATCCTATTTTTTAGGGATTCACTATTGTTTAGGAAATTGCATTTTAAACTCAACTAAAGGCGGATTTTATGGAGTTGATGTATGGCAAGTGGAGAGGTGATTATACGAAGGAATATACGACTAAATTTAGGCCCAGTTATGCGACTCTCTTATCTCAATTAATTAATTTATTATATGCTCAAGTCTTGGGAAAATGTGCCCTATGCTAGGTGGATGCCACATCACTATGTAGATTTGCCACATGTCAACCTGTGAGGGTGCCACTTGGCACTGCATGGATGAGGATCGTACCTGCCAAATATAGAATTTTCTAAAAATAGAATCCAACTCCTAAATTTTAGGAAACTGTCCACATCATCCAAGAAGACTAGGACAACACCGCCACCTGTCATTGTCTAAAAATAGACACTACTAAAAATAGAAACTTGTCTAAATGCCTTTGACTTTATACTCATTGAATGTGTTTTTTTGTAAGAGATCCAAATCTACAATCAGAATTGACATGCGAGCCCTGGTGTTCAGCCTGCTAAAAATAGTAAACTTTACTAGTTCCATATCATCCCAGAAAATATCCAAAAGACTCAGAATGTCGCAAGGATCCACAATATGTGCTCAGAATTTGAATATGGGGCCTAGAGCCCAAACTAATAAAATATAAAGTTCTTGCATGTCACCCGAAAAAGTGGCATTGAGCCTAACATCATGCAAGGACCACCCCTGTATGCTCATAATTGCTCCAAACTATCAAGAGACCCACTCAAACTGTGGCTCCTAAAAAGTAGCAACACCTTATGTATGTAGACATCTCTCCCAAAATGCATGGGAAACCAAGCCAACTCTAACTCTGATCCAAACAACCATGTACCGATCATATACTTTCCTCTCATGGGAACCAACCTCTGCTAACCACAAGTGCTAAACTCTGGGAGAATCTCATAATGCCAGCCAAAATAGTGCATGTTGGCTCTTAACCCTCAAGATTTTCAAGGGTAAAAATCTAGGGGTTAACAGGTCCCAAATTTGTAACTTGACTTTCTTCCATATCTGCAGCCTGCTTTCTGATATAAGTAATGCAACAGTTTATAATAATATACTTCACCACGTCTTAAGACTAGGCAATATAGTGTACTTGAACATTAGGTATTGGTACAAAGCTATAAAGTGTTCATACCACGTTAACAAAAATGTCAAGACATCTTTGTGATAAAAGTAATATATGTAATACAATACATTGATGTCTTAGTCCTACATAGGTAGTTAGTTCAGTTCAAGGTGGTTTCAATGTATGTTTTATTGTTTTATGACATACACAATCTATTTTCTCTCTTTAGTTTCTCCACCCATCAGCTCTGTATTTGCTTCATTCCGTATACTTTATCCTTGAATTAATTATGTCAGTCCTGTATTTGTTTCATTTATTATACGTTCTCTTCGAATTGATTAATAGAAGAAAACTAAATAAAAGGAAGAAAGATGAATATTTCATTTTTTGTTGTCAAAATCATTCAAATATGTGTTTGATATGTGATTGGATCTTGCAGGAAGTAGTGATGCTATATTGAATGATTCCTTCTTAAAATCATTACAAATGATTCTTATAAAAAAAAATATGCTTCGTGAGAATGCACAACTTACTTCTTTGACATCTCTGTACTAGTAGCATCGTTACTCTTCCTATCAGGTAAATAAATTTATGATATACAGGTTGTTAAGAATCAAATATCAATATAGCATAGAAAAACCTCAGAATAAGTACTCAATGCCTTAAAAAAGAGATAAATTCATATAATAAGCCTCTTCGAGGGGGCAACCTCCTTATGCTTGTTGAAATAATGTAACTGCGAAGAGCATTCTTATTATTATTTTGTTATTGGCTTAAATCCCTATTGTGGATTAATCATGTCATTATTATTATTATTTTTATTGGATTAATCCCCATTGAGGATTAATCATGTCGATAATTGTATAAGGACCAAATCCCCTTTTGCGGATTGGTCATCGGACAATTACAAAGTGCAGAATAAGAAGTCGGCCCCAGCAGTTATAATGGAAGGCCTAGAATTAATTAAAGGTGGGTTTACCCACCCAGAGTGAGAGGTCGGCCTTGCCAGATGGTGACTCTTCACACGTGCCAAATTCATATAAATAAGAGGCTAGCGCCTCACTTCTCATACACACTTCACTTGTTCATTATCTTATGAGGCAAGCTGCAATTGGAAGTTGGAGAGAGGAGAAGAAGGGTGGCACATCTCTTGGGGAGGACTTTCTGTATTGGTTTGAGTTATCTCTTGAACATTGTATA
>JZKD02S1736448.1:46725-58118 GCA_000966675.3 Picea glauca | reverse complement strand
ACTATTGATTTCAAAAGTCTTCAAGGATACTCGACTTGTTTTGATACAAAATGGTCAAGCAACCCTCCAAGATTTGAAGTGGGCCTCCCAATTCCTCACAATGTAGAATATTTGAAGTATATAAGCAAGATAGAATTGGGAGGGGAGGATGTTCTGGTAAAATTATTCATACTCTCTCTACCATCCTTCTTGCAAGATTGGTTTAAAGGTTGTTGCGAAGATTGGGGTATATCATCTTTCGTACACCTCATAAGTAGATTTATTAACTTTGTCAAACCACATTGCCAAATGTATGAAGATGCCCTTCAAAATCTCACAATAGCCTTAGAGGACGAAGGATTCACCATTGAGATTGTAGAAGATCTCAGGGATGTATATCATGCTCAATACCAAGAACCTCCTAATATGAAAGAAGAGATTTATAAAGGCAATTGTCAACCCCTTGAAGAGGAGCATGATTTCTCTCATGATTCAATAGAATGCAATGAAACTAGAGAAGTGAATTATGAGGATGAAGCATTGGTAATCACTCCTCCATCCAACGAAGCTCCCAAGATCCCATCTCTCCTGAACAAGATGAAGAGAATGAGGTGAGTCAATTTTCTTTCTAATTTTTTGATGATACCTTATTCTATGATTCAGACAGTGAAGAAGAAATGGAACCCCTGGACAAGCTAGAAGATGTAGAGGCAAGTCTTCCATTTGATGAAGATATCCAAATACTTCAAGCTCCTGCATAGGAAGAAGTAAGCAAGGTGATTATGTTATGATGACTTTGTTGATAATATTGATGAATTTATACATGTCGGGAAGCGTAAATGGGATGTGATTGGATATGATGGGGATCTCATTTACGACATTGAGGTCGTTTCCAAAAATTGCCTTTACAATTGGCAACAAGGAGATGGTATGATTACAAACCTATTTCAGACACCCAAGGATGGCCTAGTGAGTTTCGGTCATACCTTGAAGATTTTGATGATTATTCCTTTGAGCACTTGGATTCAGTCCATGAAGAAGATTATCAGTCATCGTTGTGCTCAGATCTTGATAGGAGTAAAGACATTGTTTTCCCGAAGAAGGGTCCTTGTGATAATACTCTCCAGCCACCTTTGATTACGTTATCTTGTTGTGTCATTAAAGGTGTAGTTGGGAAATATGTCTTTGGTATTAACTTTCATCTAAGGAAAACCCTAGAGTTCAAGGGTAGGTTGAATACCTCGAGAAGAAGTTCGTCATCTCAGTCTTTCAACCTTCCCTTAAGAGTTTGTCAGTCATCTTCTAGGTCCTTGCCAGTCCTTTCCCAGGCTTCAGATTGTAAAGACATCCAAGGTAGCCGACTTTCAGACCCTTTGAGTCAATCTTTTAAAACTTTGACTTTTCAATATCCCTTCCTGAAATGGATTGAGCACTTTCCTGAGAGAATGACTTGGAGCCATTTTGTCGCTCCCACCCTCTTCCATGAGCTAGACCTTACGATTTTCGATGATACAATACATTCTCTAACTCATGTTATTTTTGTGTTTAACTTATCATTGTTTTGTTTTATGATGAAGCATAGAGGCAGGTATTGTGAGACATTGCTAGGGTGGTTCCACTGGCTATTTGACTACACCTAGCATTCATCCAACAGGTAAGTAGAGCTAAGTAGGTAGGCATTTGCATTCATTGTATATACCATTTGCATTTCATGCTAAAGTAGTTGTATTTCCATTTGTATATATGATTGCTTTCATTTTCTGTACCATATATGAGTCGGGGGTGATATCACCACCCCAAATGATTGCTAATAATTTTATGTTGAGATCAAGCAGGTCACAGGTTATGCCAGAAATGTTGAGGTTCTCATGCGCTCTATGGTGAGCACATGTCCTCGAGTTGGAGCCAAATGTTATCTCCTAGCCAAGGGATAACTAAGGAGATTATATCTCGAAGCCCACAAGTCTTAGATATGGAGTACCGAAAGCCAGATCGACTTGAGCCTGGCCCTGGAGGGCCCATCATTTTCTTCTTCAGCGCCTCCACCTTGTCAACAACAACAACATCCATCCCATCGGCCCGGTCCTTCAGCAGAAATGGGTCTTGCTCCATGAGGTAATGAGTCCAGGTATCATGGTATGTGTCACTCTGATTCTCAAAACATTTGAATATGTACATTTAATTCTTTTTACTTCTAACATGTGCTTGGACCTTATGCCTTTCCACTTGACCACACTTGTGGGGAATGACAGGATGCCCTAGTAAGTTGGTTCCCATAGGGTTTGAGTTTCCACTGGGGGTTCATGAAAGGTCATCGTTCGTTCCCACCATACTTACCAATTTTCATCTTTTTCCCTCTCATACATCCCATACACCGGTCTGGGCATTGGGTTTGTCAAGCAAGCAAAGGGTTGTACCATGATGTAGGCCTTCGAAAGCCCATGAGGTCACCCAACATTTTGGACACTTTCGAGGTAGTTATATGCCAGGTGGCACATGTGGCAGGATCTAGAGGCCCAAGGAGGCCTAATGTTTTTCTCCTGGAGGCCTAACGTTTTGCTCCTGGAGGCCAATGTTGCCCTAAGAAGGCCTAATGTCACCCTAAAAGGGCATGGCGTCATCTTTACAACTTGATTTAAGGTTTTATTATGACATTTAATGTAAAAACTAGATATTACATGTAACTGGCCATGTCGACCTTTTTTACCTAATTCTGGTCATTGATATTGTATAAATAAGGGTTTTAGCCCTTGTATTATTCATCATCTTTCACTCACACTTAGTGAGGTCTGAAATTTGCGCCCTACTGAGGGTTTTATGACTAAAATTTAGTGCACACTTGTTGGAGAAGGCTAATATTGGACTATTTTGGCAATTTTCTTGGTGGAAGTGTTCAACTAGGGTTTATGCTTAATGATTCTTGATGAATGTAAGTGAAATTTCTGCAATTCTTCTTCATTGAATGGTTATAGTCATGTTTATCTTACATTTACATTAAGATTATGAAATTGCTTGCTTAAAACCCTAGGAAGTCTAGCACATGTTATTGTCCTAGCTTTAAGAGCTTTTGACTACTAGATTTTGCCAAGAAGTTGATTTCCTTGAAGCTATTGCTAAGGGTCTTGCCATTGCAACACCCTAGCACTTATTGCTTCATCTTAGCCGTCATTTGTTTCATCATTGAGTTAAGGAGGGAGGAAAAATTACTAAGGCCTAGGGTTACCTACACCTTAGTAGCAATTTTCCCCTAGGGTTTGGTAGTTGAAGCCTTGGCTTACCAACACTTCAACTACTAATTTCTCTCGTCTTTGGCTCTCCTACTATCATCATTTTTCTTCAACATTTGTTGCCTATTTGACTCCATTTAACCTAAAGGAACTAATCTAAGACTTATTATTGAGTGATTGACCAAAGAAACCATCAAAACCTACACTTTAAGCCTTCTACTAACCACCTTTAACATTATAATACCCTGATCTACTAACATTATTGTTGTTGTTATTAAAATAAGTTACAGCCATACTTTGCAGCATTAAAAGCTACTAAAAGCAATTGAAAAAGTTGATTAATGCATTGTCTTGCTTGCTTCTGATAAATGCTAGTGTTATGGTGTTAATGATTGATTATTCTTGGTTATTTTGAAGTTGTTTCAAGGCACTTATTGTGAAGTATTGTCTTATACACATTGCTGCTATAAATTTATGTTTACTTCATCATGATATCTTCCAATTGCTTTATTTGAGGAAGTATCTGGTTTTATGAAGTGCTAACGGCAAGTTGTACTTGCAAAATATATAGTTTCTTGTTGCTTTGTTCCGGGCAGGTACACCTTGATATTTCATCATTTCATTGGTTATAACCCCAGGACTTTCTGATCGGTGGTGACTTGTGAGAAGGGACCTTTTAATAGCCATCTTGACCTTTCCTTCTCAAACACCCAGGTCACTGAGGACGTCTCGCCTGGGCCTTCAACCCTAAAGAAAGGAATCCTATTGAGGTGACAATGATAGGATAACCTCAAGTTGCGCCAATTTGCTTTCCATTTACCTTTCCTTTAATCAAAGTACAAATTGTGCAATAACAAGACCAAATCACAAACTGGTCAGCAGCTCAAACTGATGATTTACTTTCCAAAATCACCAGGCAGTGTCCATGATACAGAGCTGAATTTCTCAAATAGAAACTCCAACAATGGTATACTATCTCTTGGTTTCCCTTAATAGCCTTAATATTCCAACAAGTTACAATGTAATTTCTCAAAATCGCAACAAATTTGACCACATCTAATCAATTTCAAAGAAGAAAATACAACCCAGAAATATTAAACAGTGAATGCATACTTTCTTGATAATTGAACCATGTTGCTAGCATACAAAACTTTCTGCCCAATTTATTGCAATTACAATATTGTTTCAAAGAGGCTTCCACAACGATATATTTCATCTTCCCAAATAAATGCTCCCCTCACTCGCCACCTCTAGAATGCCCTGCTTTTGCCTACATTGATATTTCACTAGGTAGGTCTGCCATATTACATTTCACTGTACTATTTTCAACGAGAGATGAACACTTCAACTTGCATAGTTCAAGTTCAGCAAGAGGTCTTAACCAAAAATCATAGCTTGCATGGTTTAAGAATTGATATTAGTTTAAAAATATACATACATTACAGAAAAAGATTGCCTGTCAAAAGGCACATGAAATTAATCATAAAATTATGTGCTTTTCCTATCATTTTCTTTCTGGACTTGCAACTAAAGCAACCTGATGGCTCACAATATCACTTGGAAGTTATAACAGAAAAAACTAAAACATGTGACTTTTCCAATTAATCATCCAAGCCAAAAATGCTTTTACATTACATGTATATATGCCTCAGTTAACCAACTGTTCAACTTTTAATCATACCGRGTGATAATCGCAGACTTGCTCTGGAGAAAACTCATCTATGGCCCATTTTCCATCAACTTGAATGCCAATTATTTGCATATTTTTCATACAAGATGGACAGACCAAGTCCCACTTCATTGAGCTCAGGTTCCATCCTTTTAGTGCTCAACCATAAATGCTACCTAGAACATGAGTAAAAACAAATGAGGTTACTTTCCATCATACCAGTTTGGGGCACATTTGGCATCAACAGCTAGGTCAACTGAAAGAATGTTTTTTCCATTGAATGGGTAGGACATGCACTGAATGACCAAAGATTTTGCTTCCTCAGCAGTTTCTGTGGGCCCCTCCAAGATCACTTCATCATGTACCTGACAGTCCAAGCAGGAATTAGCATTCAGAAGATCCTGAATGTTGCAGAATATTTTAAAATATAGTGATAATCATCAGACTGAAAAATCAAACACAAGAAAGCAAAGCCACCTGCAGCAATAACTTCCAACCAAGCTTCTCCAATCGACTATTTCTGGATATTTCCAACATAGCACACATTGCCACATCTGCTGCACTACCCTGGAAGTTTAACACTCCAATTTTAAGGAAGATGCATACCATACATGTATTAGTGAAGGGACCACATGGACTATAAAAATAAAATAAGTACAACAGGTGTCTAAACAAAAAACCTGAACAGGAGTATTGATGGCAGCCCTTTCAATGTGACCTTGCAGATAACAATTGGTGGAATCCATATTTGGAAAGTGACGAGCACGTCCAAGCAAGGTATATACACACTGCTTTGTATGTGCTTCCTTCTTACGCTCTTCCTGCCACTGCCTGACTTCTTGCCTTTCCTTGTACCAGAGGTCGACAGTAGTCTGAGCATCATTTTGTGTAACCTGAAGAACAAAAATTGTTGCAGTGGAATAAATTATTAGAGAACCACTGATGTGCAACCACTATAATTGATACATGGCATATCTCAACCACAAATTCTAAATTATATATGTGTCAGGTCAAACTTCCGAACATAGTCAACAGTCTACACAACACTCCACAAAATGCCATTAAGTTGTCACATGCAATTGTAACAAAGGGTAATGGAAATAGAGGTAGCTGTCTTTGATATGCAAATAAGCTAAGATCATTTAGTTCATGTCCACAAATGACCAAGAAATTGGTCAATGGAACTAGAGAACAGTCAGTCACCATAAGACGATGAGAGTCAAGACCAATCCTAAAAGCTAAAATACTAACGTAAATACACCAATGGCAATATGAAGACAGAGAAGATCATGATAAACGCTGAGCTGAAATGAAAAGCCCTAGGAAGAGAGGAACCACTACTCAACATTAGTGCTCCAAATGGAAAAGATTTAGAGGGGAACAGAGGCATTCCTGTCATCATTTATCACTGTGAAGAAGCCAATGCAAAACTTGATAATATCCTCTGGAGATTGTCAAAAGATGAGAGGCCCTGGTTGGGTGAACTTGGGAGGAATTCTGGAGTGGTCCATCAGAATTCTCTAAACAATAATGGCCAAGGAGAAGAATCTCGTGATGGAAGTCTGACTACTCAATATGACCTAGAGCGCAGCACCATGAAAGGAGCAGGTGTGGCTCGGTGACCTCATAAATGCGAGATGTCTTCCAGCCAGGTGGGAGGAAGTGTGTTGTCTCACAGATATGGCATTGCCTGCCTCACTGGCTAGAGACTCTACCTGGTGCTTATCACCTCCAACCATCAAGATAGACTGACATGTATAGGTCTCGCAATGTCTCCAGTTTGTGGGTGATCAACTTGCAAATATATAAAGCTAGGCATCTCTAACCAGGGTCACGAAAGAGAGTAGCAAGAGAACCTCCTACTCCAAAACAGAGGTCAGACAGCTGAGATCTGTAATTGGGAATTGATCAACTCACGCTTTCAGACACTCGAAACACCATTGCTATTGTATGGATGTGGGATATGAGGGCCAAGTATCTCAAAACACAGATGGATCCAGATAGAGAGGGTGCAGAAGAAACACATGGTCTTGAAGAGAAGAAAAGACAAACAGGAACTACAATGCATAAATTGGTTGGATTGTTGGAATATAGTAGAAGAGAGATGCCCACTAAAAAAATAACTTGAAAATCCACCTGCAATCTTGAATAGAAATGGCTATGTTGACCTTGTTATCGCACAATCTGTAGCTTGGGTAAAGCCCAACCCAATCCACAGAATTGTGACAAATACGGGAGTACCTACCCACTGTCACTTTAGAATCTAGATAGACACTCCCCTCGTTTTAGTAATGATGAAATCACCACAAGGGAGGGAATTCCGGTGACCCTAGGGGGATTGAGATGGAGAGAGAGATGATGATCAATAAACACCCCTATAGGTCAAGGTTGGAGAAGGAATAAGGGTTGAGAATGAGTCTTATAGATGGAGAATGGTTGCCAAGCATTATGTACCTGCAAAACAATTTAGCCCTGCCCGGAACAAGACAAATGATAAATATACAAGCCTTAAATCAATGGGGATCAAGCAAGAATCCCTGCTGTCCCAAATTGCAGGAGTATGGAAATATATATATCAGAAACAAATGATAACAATAGCTGCAAATCTAACCATCAAAAATCAAGTGCAAGATGCTGGAAATAAAGCTAGTAATGACTAGTTGAAATTCCAATGATTTAGCCAAGACTTTGATGATATTTAGAGCTGTTTATTAAGTGTTATCAGCAAGTTATTATGACAGCCAAGTAGCTGTAGCAAACAATTGCTACAGAAGCAAGATCTAACCAAAGAAATCAGCAAGTAAACCACCCAACAATTAGCCAATAACCAGTAGAACAATTACCAAGGCTTACAAGTCAATTTCAGTGGTAAAATAGTGAGCAATAGATGATGAAAAAAGTGATTTTGCAGCATCCCTAATGGCTGTAGCATCAATTTGTAACAGCCAAGAGAATTACTTGGCTAAACTAGACACCCTTAGGGAACAAGCAAGCTTATAACATGAAGAATAAATTCTGACTTGAACAATTGCAATGTCTCCAATTTCCACATATACCAATGCAATGATTTTATTTTTCCAATGCAAAAAGATTAGTGCCTTGCCAATTGAGTTATGGAGTTTCTTGTGTAAGAGCTACGGTTTGTTACTTCTCTAGCGGTGTAAGCCTTTTTACTCCCAAGAGCAAACAAAACCTAGCAAGGTAAATCTAGGAGGGCGTAAGCCTTTTTACTCCTCCTAGCAACCTTTGCAAAGTAGTTTATTCAAAATAATAATGATAGATCTTAGTGGAGGGTGTATGCCCTTTACACCTCCAAAGGTTTAGACAAATTTAGCTTGAAACAAGAAGAGAAAGACACAATTAATGCAAAAATTCCTTACCAATTCCAAGACAAAGCATGAAGAAACCCTCGTTTACCAAGAATATTCCACCACAATAGCAAGAACAGGACATCCAAGAGATAGCCCCTTAGCTTCCTTCACCAAAAGACAAGTACTAGCATCCACAAGAGAGATTCAAGAGAAAGATAGAGAAAAATGCCCATGTAGGATGAAAATTTCGGCCATACAATATGTAATTCTCAAGTGAGTTATGATCCAAATGACAAAGGGGTGACCTCTATTTATATGTGGTCACCTAAAACCCTTTTGTCCACATTTTGAAAAGTCAACATCAAATTAGAGAGGTCGACCTCCCTATTTGTCCTTTCACATCCTAAAATCCAAATTTACAAAAAGAAAATCCCATTTTAGGGGTGATGTCATGCCCTAAAGGGTTACATAGGGCCTCTAGGAGACGTTGAACCCTTTATGAAGAACGTTGCACCTCCAAAGGCCATAAATCATGCCACCAAGAGCTCTAGCATGTGCCAAGTGTCTCTCTATCCATCTAACAAAGCCACATCACCATCAACCATGAGAAACCCATCAAAACCCTAGTCCATGTGACGTCTAGTGCATCACGTGTGACGATTTAGGCCTCCAAAGGCCAACGTTTGGGTGCAAGAGGCTAGAGTGTCATCTCCTCATGGTCTCTAAGTGCCTCCAAAGGCAATGTTCCCTCTCCCATGTGTCCAAAGAGAGGGGGTGCATCATCCAACCTATGGGCTTCATGCCCCAAATGAAGGTCCAAGTGACCTTGTGCCTTCATGAAAAGCCTTCCACCTATCAAGGACCTGCAAAGAAAAACAAGTACGCCCTCCAAGGGTCCACAAATCACAAGTATCATGCCAAGTAAGACATGTCTAATAAAAGAACCACCCAAACATGCGCATCAAATCACCCCTTTTCAAAATAAACAAATGCTCAAAGACCTTATACAACTTGCCAAATTTAAATATGGGCGGGGTGTTATAATGCCCTATTGGGTGAACCAATTCCTCAAGTAGGGGATGTTCCCAAGGAGAATCCTTTCTAGTTCATGTAGTGAATGTGAGGTGGATGGGGTTAGACTTCTAGGTATGGGGTTTCATGACATACAAGGGCTCGTATTGTCTCATTTATGGGTTCCTTTATTGACGGCTACCCACATCCTTTTCCTCTTTTTGTTTTTAAAGCATATTTTTCCAAGCCCTTTATTAGACATTTATTTTGCATGTGTTTGCAAGTTGAAGACAGTAAGGGGCACTAAAAAGGAAATGCATATCCCACATATGCTCTACCTTGGATTGCATGCTTTTCCAAGTTGAAGACAATAAGGGGCACTAAAAAGGAAATGCATATCCCAGATACACTCTACCTTGGAAAGCATTATTGATTAATTAGTTATTTATTTTATGGGTCCCTCATTTTTTGAGAGGCGTTTCATTGCTCTCAGGATCCCAAGGCGAGCTTTTATTGCATGATGTTTTTGCCAGGGCACCTTCGAACCTAGTGGTCCCTTCTTCTCATGAAATGAGGTGCATTCCCTTCTTGGGTCAATAAGCCCAAAAACCTAAAAGATGGGGAAAGGAAGGGGAAGAAGTAATGGAAAGTGGCAATTATGGGCCGGAATGGTACGATGACCCTTCAAGTAGACCCCCCAGTAGAAAGAATTTCCCCGACGGTGGCCACTTACTAGGAGACCATGACACTCACCAAGGTGAAATAGGGAAAAAAGCATAATTTCCAAGCAAATGTTTTCAAAATCAAGAAAGGATCCTTTGCAACATGTTCAAATGCTTCAAATATCAAAATGACACTTACCATGATACCAGACTTGTTACATCATGAAGCAAGACCTGTTGTCCTCTGTGGGCCAAGCTGGGTGTGGTGGATGTTCCTACCATCGATCAGATGGTGATGTGTGGTATTATAGGGACCCCTGCCTGCTTATCTCCCTCTCGGTACTCCAGGTCTACAACCCGAGGGCCTCGTAACATCATCTCCTTAGTTATCCCTAGAAATGGGGGATAACATCTAGCTCCTACTCGGGGACATGTACTCACCGTAGAGTGCATGAGAACCTCAACATCTCCTAGTAAGACCTGTGCCTACACACAATGAAACAAAAAAAATGTTGGGTATCAAGGGTGGCTCACTCACCCTTTGTCCATATGATCAAAAATCAAAATTTCAACTAGTCTTTAAAAGAAAATTTTCCTTTTTTTTTCAAAAAATTCTAAACTAACATGTAATATGATGAAAGCAAATGATCATAACAAGTATGCAATAATGAAAGTAGAGAAAAATGAAAATGAGATATGACATGCAAATATAAGTAGATGGAACTAAACTATCATGAGTAAGCAAATGCAAATGCAAGGGAAAACAGATAACCTACCTACTTACCTCGGGCCCATGGCACTGAAGAAGTCAAGTTCCTTCGGTGTAGGGTCGGAGAAGAGACCCATCAATTGGCAATGGCAATCTTCTCTCATCCATGCCAGACAAGTATTATGTTCCTTTCCCGGATTTCTTCTTAATGATGTAAGGTCCAAGCCATAAAACTCGGTTTCCTTTATCTTACTTAGGCTTGCCCTTCTTCTTATCCCACATGAGTGCAAGGCTTCCTTCATTAAAGTAGATATAGTGTATGTTTTCAATGTAAGGTTGTGAAGGTGGTTCCGCCTTGACCATATCTCTAATAGATGTAATAGACTGTTGGCTGATGTGTGAGTCTTCTAACCCCTTATACCTCCCCAATGAAGTGCCCAGTGTTTTATTTGGATATTAAACAAAACCCATAAAATGATAATGAAGATATTCACATTTATATGAACCAATTTGATAAACTCTAGCTGTTTTCATTAAATAAAGATGTTGAACCAAATACAATCAATCTTGAGATGGAAATACCTCTTAAGAATGAAAAGAATGACTGGAGTAGGAGACTTGGAATCTCAGATTACGCACAACCAAAAAGGAATGGTCCAAAACTGTCCACACGATTTGATGAAGAGGGTGACTCATGTAGTTAATGCCCAGCCATTTGATTGGGTGAATTTGCAGCTCCCACACCAGTGATATTCCTCTCCCTATGCAACGAACAACAGCCTAAAGGAGGTCGCCCAGCAACAACAGCCTTCCCTTTTATTCAAC
>JZKD02S1736437.1:81516-95296 GCA_000966675.3 Picea glauca | reverse complement strand
ATGAGATTCTATATATATATATATATATATATATATATATATAATACATCATTGACTGCCAAACAGATAAGGAAAAAAGAGACAGGGGGCTATGATTCCACGAGAGAGGGGGATTAAGGGGCTATGTATTTTTATTATATTTTATTTACCCATAATTGATTTTATGGAGAAAATGGGGTTACATGAGATTCTTGGGAGGAAGGAAATGTGTTTCTTGTTTTCATGTAATTTTATAAACCCTGCCTATGGGTTGTTTAGGGGTTCCTCTTGGTTAATCATTTTTCATTTTCTAGAATTCCTCATTTTGACTCTGGCTGAATTCGTTTTCCCTTGGAGGCAACATGGAAATGAATGTATGGAGGAGGGGAGCCATTTTTAGATTCTTGTAATATATTATTGATCATTCGAGGAGGGAATGGATTCTTGAGTGCATGAGATTGATGGAAATTCAGAAAGAACTGTTCACAACTAAAAATCCATGGAGTTTCCTGCAAGGATATTTCCTTACCAATAGAACTAGAGCCCTGGAGAGAAATGGGATAACCTGAGAGACTGCAGGGTAGATAAAGGTGTTCATTTCTTTGGGTTTTGCAGACTGATGGGAAAGAGAGATGGAAATTTAGATTTGTTGTGTGGTTGGGAAACCTGAGATCTAGTTATCCAATTGTTCTGTGTTTTAGATATGGCTTAGGACCCATCCTTGTGGATTCATAGCCCTGGCTCGAGGGTGACTTGTTGTTAAGAGTAAATGAAAAACAATGTCTATGGTTGGGAGCATTGATGATTTTAGGGGATAAATTTCGCAAATGGGCTAATTTTCCATGGTTTTTCCCAAAAAAAGATTCGCCAATTTCCATTTTTTCTAAAAATAATTCTCCCAAATTCTATAGAATAAAATTATTTTACCTTAAAAATTGCCAAAAAATGATAGAAACTATATAAAATCCCTAGAAATTTGAATATTTTTACAAAAGTATCGCCATGTATTTTACATTTTTCATATTAAGGACTACTAAGATTAGCCCAGTTTTCTACATTTTAATATAAATTTGCATCCTTAAAATTATCCCTGGTTGGGAGGAATGTCCTTGGTCTCCAGCCAGTTGGTGAATGTTTTCCTGAAAATATAATTTCTCTCCGTGTTTTATGTATGATGTATATTCCATTGTGTATTTAATTATTTCCGAGATATATATTTATAATGTGCATGTCTACTGGTTATTTGTTGTGCATGGCACATTGTTTATTTATTTTATGTTATAGCATGGATCTTGATTAATGCATGTGGTTCTTTCATGCTTGAGTTTAGATTAATTGTTATTAGAATTCGAGATAAGTTTAGAAGATATTTTTTGGAGTAGCATGGCCAACCTGTGGATGGTTGGGTACATTACATATTAGCATGGTCAGCTTGAGGGTGGATGGGTATGTTACAGATTGGTATAAGAGATTATGGTTGAAAAATCAGACTGGTATGGGTCAGAAATTTAGGACATGGTATTTTCCTTAAGAACGAATACGTCCTCTATATATTAAAGATTAGGAGTGATAACATTGCATATATCGCATAGAATCCCGAGCATCATGTAGCGAGATATTCTTTGTAAAGGATCATGGAATCAGGATCATTCCCTTTTGAATTTTGGGATCAATCACAACCATTAAATCAGGGAGCTCCAGATCATTAGATCAGGAGCCCGATAAACAAGAACCGTCGGATCGAGGTGAAACCAGGGGCTGGGTGGGATTAAGTCCAAATCATCATATTGAATTGGTCGATCGTCAGTCATCGATCGAATCCAAGAAGGAGATGGAGACTCCAAAACTTCTCTTCTTTGGAAATTATGGGAGATAGGGTTGAAGCATGAAAAATGATGAAGTCGTGAAGTCTTGTCAACCCTATGATCTGATAGGAGACTTGGGTGAAATATCAGTCATTGGTCAAGGTTATCTGTCGTCCAAAATTCTCGTTGACCATTAGATCGAGGGAAGGAATTCAGGAGTAAATTTGACCGTCAGATCTAGAAAAGGTGGAAGGATAGAGTAAGCGTAGGTGATAACCGAGGGAAAGATATCATCGCCACTTTATGACCACTTCAACAGATGTAACTCCAAGGAAATTTGAACAACTTGAGAGTTTTAAATTGGAGTCCCGGAGGGTCAAAGTCTTGAAATCTCGTCGACCATTAGATCGAGGGAAGAATTCGACAGCAATGCAAGCCATCAAATATGGAGTAGAGGATGTATACCATCCATTGGGTTGACAAGATTTTCTTATGCCACATGGCAGGGGTGTTGTGTGGGGACACGGTTCACTTGAATTTAATACCTTGTGGACCCAAAATTGTTCATTTTTAGTGACACATGGCACACATACCAAGGGTACACATCACCATAAGTGACATTAGCATGTCATATCATCTATGAGATTATGGCCTCTGGGAATGTCGAACATCTCTACTAGAGAAAGTTTCGAAGGCTGAAGTCGTGAATTCATCAGACCATTGATCTAAGATTCCTTCGAGACTTTTCTCAACCGTTAGATCAAGCAGTGGAAGGATGACGTAAGCACTTCGACAGGAATCACTCCGGGGGATTTGAATGAATCGAGAGTTGTAATGTATCAGAGTCTCGAAATGAATAAGTACCATCTATCCTAACACTTGATTGAGTCTTAACCATTGGATTAAGATAGTGGAAGGATAGTGCAAGCGGAGGTGATAACCGATAGTAAGCGATCATTGTCACTTTATGACCACTTCGACATGTATCACTTTGGGGGAGTTTAACAAATCAATATTTGTAATATCCCGAAGTAATGAAATCATGTGGGTCATTGATCTAAGACTCTCTGATATTTTGCGTGACTGTCATATTAACCAGTGGAAGGATAGGGTAAGCACTTCGGTGAGTAGAACTCTAGGGGAGTTGAACGACTTGAGAATTGTAATGTCCTGGATCCCTGGAGCACCGAAGTCCTGAATTAATTAAGGATTTTCCATAATAACATGGGATTAAGTCATGATCGTTGATCTCGTTGAATCCTCCAAATGAGGTAAGACCGTCCAATCAACGAGATATTAAATCTCGATCGTTCGATCTAGTAGTGGAGTTAATATAAGTGCTTCGATGAACTTTACTTTCGGAGAGTTGGAAGTTAAAAAGGGAGAATATCCCGAAGGCCAAATTCTGGAGGACATGGTTCCATCATTGGTCTCACGATAAGGAAAAATAGGTTGATTAGAAGCACAAAGGTCTTGGAAGTAAACAATCTCGTGATCATTGTTGGAATGAGCTCCTATGTAGAGGAATACATAGGAACATCTCTTAGAGTGGTTAAGCCTGTGGTTTAGAGCCTTGGTCACAAGGAAAGTGGATTGAAGGAAGAGCCTATGTAGAATTTGAAATCTGTACCAATTTAAAGGGTATGTGGAATATTTCAACAAGATCCTATTGCAAAACAAAAGAAAAGGGGATGAAAGTGATCTTTCAGGAAGCCATAACTTCCAGCTCAAAAATAGGATTGGGGCAAGAGTACAGTCATTGGAAATATGATTTAGAGGAGAATGAGCTGAAATTATTCTAACCTTGATAAATGTGATATAATTCTTCATGAACTGAGCAGGAAAAGTACCTGTAAATTTAATTGAAACTTTTTTATGATATGTATAATTCTAACAAAATGGTAGCTTGCATATTTTTCATAATTAGAGGAATAATTAGATAAATTCAAGAATATGAGCATATATTAGAGTCATGGAAGCATGACAAAGATTACAAAAGTTGGATGAGGACATAAAAATCTACAGAGAAAGTAATTAAAAGTGGATAAAGAACTCAAGAATAACATAATAGAAGGATTGTTATGTCACTAGTACAGAGTGTGAATAAATTGTAGGTACAACAAACGAAATAATACTCACATAGGACATGAAGATAGTAGGTTAATAATGTCATTGATGGGAATAGAAAGGAAAATTAATGCTCCATAGCCTTGAAGGTAGATATGTGTAGATAGTTGCATGCTTGACGTGGAAGCAAACAAATATCTTAAGAGGTTGTGTGTGAATAATCTCTATGTGTCAAGAATAGGATTTCCAGGGAAGGATTTGTTAGATATGACTTAGATACTGGTCTAAATGTACTCGGTGAATGAAATCCACTTATGATATTAAATTTCATAGTGGAAGAAGGATGCGGATGTAGAGAAATTGGAGATAGAAAAATGAATGTTGTTTCACTTGAAAAGTGCCACTGAATGAAAATAGACGTATATTGGGAATGGTATTAAGTTTGAAAGGTTTGGTTTCACAGGGAAATGTTAATGAAGTAATCTAATGGACAACTAGGAGTAATAGTATTTGATTAAATAATGTTGTGTTAGTATACTGATGGAATTTTCTAAGCTACTTCATTCCAGGGTTCTGGAATTTTTCATAAAGGTAAATTTTTGATATGACTGCCTAAGAGAAGCTATTGCAAATAGAAAAAAATGGTTGGATTGCAGAATGACCAAGTGGAAATTGGTTGGAAAGTGTTCAAATGATGGAACAATAGTGGAAATGGGAGAACACAGGGAAACAAGGATATACATAAATTTAAGGACAACCAACTACAAGATAAATGAATAAACAAATAAGTGAATTGAAACATAAAAGAACTAGATTGCATGACACATACCATGAAATTAGAGTGAATATGCATTAGTAATCATGTTGATAGTGAATTCCTGAGGCATATAGATGTCCATTGTGCATATGTACATGCTTGGATATGCACATGGCATGCTTTTAGATGTAGAATATTCTATTATTATGAAATATTGATGTTATATTGAACATGACTAATGATGGATTATGTATTCAGGAAAAATGATATAGCATGGTTAAAGAGGTGGATTATGATATTGTTTCTTATGACTCCATCTATGTGAAGGACCATGAGGGTGGTAGGAATGGTGATCAAAATGATGGAGGAGGAAGCATGTGAGCTTCTACAAATACAAGTAGATTACGTAACATCAAGTAAGTTGATAAAATATACGCATGTATGCACTTGATTGCTTCCAATGTTGAAGGGAATTAAGGTAAGAAATCCCTCAGTTAATTTTTCAATATTTAAATTGATATTTAATGTCCAAAGGCCTAGAGTATATAAATGTTGTTGATGCTAGAATGCATTTAGATAAAATATTAGTTGCATATTTTGTTTTATGATTGGTTATGATATCATAACCTGGTCAAGTAAGGAGACATACTCTTGATATAACAATAAATATCCATAGATTTAGTCATGCATGAGACCCTGTGATGGTTGAATATGGAAGGGATATAGAGCTATGTCAGTGATCAATGGTATCTACTGTATAGATCATGTTTGGACTGAAACCTTCTTTCTGACACTAAAGAGAACTTAAGAATTATGATATTGGTGTTGTGTTTGGGTTGAAAATAAAGGTATCCGATCCAGGTGGATATTGGTGGCCACCCACCTATTCCAACTGGCTAGTATTGCCATTTTTTAGTTCAACACATTCTTCTGTAATTCTTTTTAATTGTGGGTTCTACACTTGTGGGGTTGTATGAATCCCTACACATATTCTAGGTGGATATTGGTGGCCTCCCACCTAATCCAACTAGCTTATTTTGGATTTTTGCATGTCAACACATCTTTTTGTACTTCTAGGGTCGTTTTGGTTCCCTAAACAGTGTTTTTTTGGCTTTCCATAGTCAAACTGTAGATGAAGTTAGAGTTTTACAGCATAATTTGTAGTTCTAGAAAATACCTTTCCAACGGGCTATCACATACCTAAAACGTAGGTCGTATGAAAAATTTACGAACCCGAGAAGTTGAGATACCAACTTACCCATTGGGGCCCACATAAATTTTGGTGTTTCATATCCCAGGGTTAGGTTTTTGGATGTCTAGGGTTTTGGAATTCATGAGTAATGTTAAAAATGCATCTAGAGCCTCATTGTAATTATTCTTCTCAGACAGATGTGCGTAGTAGCCACATCTCTTCTCAGAGATAACTACCACCATTCGAGCAAGTTGTTTTTAGTTCTCCAATTTTATAGTTTCAACCTATTTTATTTATTCAATAGAATTTATTGTTCACTGCATATCTGTTGTTGTTCTTAGTATATCTATTTTATTGTATTTAGTTTTTTATTCTTTTCGTTCCTCTCATAAATTTGGATCAGTGGTATTAGAGCAGTCTTCTCTTCATTTATTTTTCTTCATGCATGTATCTGACAAGATATGGGTACAATAAGTTGGGAATCAAAATAATCGAGCCTCTGCAATATCACCCACACCAAGCCCGAAAAAAACCCATGGGGGACAAGAAGAAATATTATGGAATAGGAGATCCTTTTAAAATGTTTCTCTAGGAATCCCTTGGGTGACAAAGGAACAAAATGATGGATAACTTTTTAGAGATCCTTTGGTGGCTACCCACAAGAGACACATATTCATCAAGAGGCCATGCAACCTCCTTCAAGGTACAAGTAAATTTTGATATTCCATTATTTGAAGGACCAATAGATGCGAATGTTGTAGATAAATGGATGAATCTTCTTGAAGGGTATTTTTCAGTCCATAGTTTTTCTGACAGGGAAAATAATACTTTTACACTCCTTAAGGTCATTCCCCATGTTAAGGACTGGTGGAATACTTACTTTTAGCAAAGTACTGTAATACCCCAAGGCCGAGCCCCTGTTGGATTGTAATTTTTTTTATAGGCTGGTGAGTCGAGTGGTTATAAGTTGAGAGACTTATGTGTTTATTAGGCTGGTGAGCCAGATGCCAAGGCGAATGAGCCTGACTTTGTATATGTAAATATGTAGATCATTAATAAAATATAAACATCGTTGCGTGAAGACCAACCAATAAGAAAGAGTGAAGGGGGACTAAGATTCCACAAGGTGGGTAAGGGAAAGGGGGCTGAAAGGTTGGAAAGAGGGGATAATCTTAGGGGATCAAGCCCTTGAGAATACTAATTTATTATTATTCCAAAGCTGTGTGAAAGACATGTTTTTACCTAATTCTTGGGAGGGGCAATGTGTGCAAAAGGGAATGCATGCAGCTCCAGGAAGACAAGTGTCAACCTGGGCACATGTAGTTAAAAGATGAAGCATTAGCTATGTTGGGGGTTTGCTGGTCATTCTTCCCAATCCTCCACATGAAACCGTCAGACCTCAATGTTTGACCTCTGCCCCTCACAGACCTCTGGAATTAGTAATTCATGAGTCCAATTGCATTGGAGTTTGCTTTACATTCCCGATTCTTATGAATTTCATCTAGCCTTTGCGTTTTGACCTCAACATACCCATGCATACCTGAGAAATCACCCAATGGGAGGGAAAATTGACTTGTGTCATCCTTGAACCCAACATATCCGCTCTTGTAGAGATGAGTTTGTACCTGGACTGTTTGGGTCACTGCCTTATGTTTTCCTGAGTTTTTTTGGCATGTTACCGTTGCATTCACCGTACCTTGCTAGAATTGAGTCGAAAGTGGTTGAAGATGTAGCTTTTCAGGCCCGTGGTAGAAGAGGCAGATTGTCAGGCTTGTGAGCATCTCTCTCCAGGTGAGAGAGTTTGCTGGGAAGTTCTTTTCTTCCAGAGAGAGTCCAACACCAACTACGGAGCTCTGAGAATTCTTGATCTAGTCTGCTTCCGAGACCCTAAGAGGGCAGTGAAGCAGTCGATGGACTGTGTGATAGTGAGGGTGTATACTCCCTGGTGGAACATGCATGTGGGGAATGAGAGTCTGTGAGTTTGCAACTGGGATTTTCGTGGAAGGTCTGCACGTAGTTGGTGGTGTTACTCGAGTTGAAAAGATAAGTACTATTGTTGTGCTTAATGTTTATGCTATGCATGTCTGTGATGCTCAAATGTTATCATGTATTCTGTTGCGTATATGAATTATTGTCTATTACATTTGAATCTATATGGTAGTAGTAATTGTGTGCTATGTGTTTTATTTCGATCAAAATGAATGTTAGATATATCTATCTATCTATGTATTTCCACGTGGTAACATTTCTCAGCCTGTTGGTCTGTTGGTGACCGAGGATGTTACAAATTGGTATCAGAGCTAAGAAAAGCAACTAAGTAGTGGAATTTTCCGACCTATTGATGGCTGGAGATGTTACAAATTGGTATCAGAGCTAAGTAAAGCATCTAAGTAGTGGCATTGCCTGGCTTGCTGATGGTTGGGGATGTTATAAATTGGTATCAGACCCAAGGTTTCAACGCTGATCCTGGATGGGCCAGATAAGTGGTCTTTGGACCCAAGGTTTAGAGTGGAAATTGTGTTTGGTGGAAATAATTTCGAACCTTAGAATGTTTCTGAGTGCCAAGAGGTTACTTGGCCATGTTAGGAGGCTCAGGAGGTGTAGCGGTATCATAAAACGGCAACATGCATGGTATTTGGCCAGAGAGGGAGAGATTACAACACTCGAGGTGTTGGAGCCATAGGATCTATTCAATAGGAAGGGAAATTCTTTACAACCATTATATCCTAAGAAGTCATGCACGAGTTAGTCGCGAGAACCCTTCGGAATTCACAAAATCGAAAGATTGGAAGTGAAGAGAGGTGAACACCTCCGAAGCAAGGAATCGCGAAGTGGATCTCGACCGTTGGTTGTTGGAGAGATAAGGACCATTGATTATTCAGGGAGAGTTCAGAACTACAGAAATTGGGAGAAAAGGAATGTGTTGATGCACAAACGTCTGAAGCCCGAAGTTTCAAATTGAAAGGGTAGACTTGGTGGGGACAGATGATGTCACCTAGGGTGACGTGGACCTTCCTAGGTGTACCACATGCCATCACCTTAGTTGGTGATAAATGTACTATGTGGGCATAGAGGATAGAGAAGCCATAATTTCGGAAGTTTCGAATTGGAAGGGAAGAAAGCATGAAAGCTTCCATAACCCGAAGTCCTGATTAAGTGCCTATCGATATAGCTCTTGATCACAAACCATAGTCACAAGGGTTAGGGATAAGAGATAATGGATAAGGACTTAAATTTTTACAAAAATGAGCAGAGGTTGGAAAATTCATGAAATATGAACATTTCTTAAAACAGATTCGGTTTATGAATTCTGTGGGATTTGTTAAGGAATGATGGCCTGACAAATTTTGGTTGACTACACATTGTGTTTTCAAAGTTCAACGAGTGTCAAGACTGAAGTGAATTGACACTGAGTGTAGAGGAATGGAGGAGTCACATAATGCTTCCAGTTCAGAGAATGAAGCTAAAGGGATGGATGCCCATTTGGGAGTAGAAGGCTCAAACTCCAATGGGCATGGAGAAGAAATAGATAAGGAAGTTCGTATGATGAAAATCATTGAAATATTGTAGAAAGATGCCCAAACTCACCAAGAAGGTAGTAGAAATCTCATGAAAGCTAAGGAAAAATAGGGAGAATTTAACTTAAAGTTGATGAAGAGTTTGGAGAGAATAGAAAGGAAGTTGGATAAGGAGACTAACTCAAGCAAAACATGGAGTTGCAAGACCCCTTAGAAGAAAAGAAGATCAAGAAGCATTAGAAAGAATCGTTGCCACTCCCCGAAGCAGTCCAATAAGGAGGCACATAGTAGTTCAAGCCCATCTCCTACCATAAAGCACAATATATCTGGAGTGGATGAGATAAAGGGAGAAATGAACAAGATTAAACATCCCACATTTGATGGAGAACACAAGAAGGAAGAAGATGTCGAAACATGGTTGCTTGGCATGAGGAAATATTTCCATTTGTAGAATTATTCCTCTCATGCAGAAGGAAGAATTGCAATGTATTAACTGAAGGGAAAGGAATCCATGTGGTTGGATCAGCTTGTGCAGGTGAAACACATTAGAGAGAAAGATGTTACTTGGAAAGAATTCAAGAATTATTTTGAAAATAAATACTTGAATAAAAGATAATATGACAGAAAGATGAAAGAGTTCTTTGAACTCAAGTTGGGAAACATGACCATTGATGAATATGAATGAAGGTTTTTGGAATTGCCAAAGTATGTTCCATTCATCAAATATGAGACTATCAAGATTCAAAGGTATCTGAGTGGACTTCCACCTTCCATCGGTGACAAGATCCAATATCATGACCCTAAGACTATGGAATAAACTATAAGGAGAGAACAATGCTTGTATGAGCAACCAAGATAAAATTCCACTTTTTGGAAGTCTTGGGATGTGTACTGTCCCCAAGGCCGAGCCCTGTCGTAAATCATGTTCTGAAAGGAATTGTAATTGTGTTTTATAGGCTGGTGAGCCAATTTTTTATAAGCTAGTGGCTTATGTGTTTGTTAGGCTAGGGAGACTAATTGTTTAAGGCCAGAAGCCTGCTGTTGTATATGTAATCATGCATAACAATTAATAAAAATTTGTAAACATTGCCAGGTGTGGACCGACCATGATGAATGAGTGAAGGGGGACTGAGATTCCATAGAGAAGGCAAGGGATTAGGGGATGGAAGGTGGGAAAAGGGGATAAGTGTTAAGCCTAGGGGGATTCAGCCTTGGGAATAATATTTTAATATTATTCCAAAAAGGCAGGAGCATTTCATGTTTTATCCTAAGTTCCTAACCATGAGGAACGAGATGTGTGCTGGGTAAATGCATGCAGTTTCTAGGGTGAGAAGTGTCAGCTCCAACCCATGCAAATAAAATGGTGAAGATGAGATGTGATGGAGCCGCTCCTCCATTCCACCCGACGGCCTGAGTGCGTACGACCTCTGAGTGGTACGACAGATCCAACCTCTACAGAAAAACCCTGTACATCTTTTGAACTGAAAAACCTGTGTTCGTTTGGAGAATCTATGTGTATCCTCTATCTGAGATCGAGCTTGTGTGTGGGGTCTGTATCCCGAAGTCGTGACAAGAGCCATTCAGCCATTATTGAGCCTGTGGGAAAGCCACGTCAGTTTTCCCTCTTGATTGTTTTGGTCACGCAGTGATAGACTGCGTGTGGCTTGTTGGCCAGTGGAGCAACACTCTCTCCAGGAGAGAGAGTGTACAAAGGAAGGAGAGAACTCCTGGAAGGAACCTTGTAGCTTCCACAGAGCCCAGAGACTTTCAGTCTGGCCTGTTGCTGTAACCCAAGGAAAGGGAGTTTAGTAGTCGAAGGACTGTCTAGGTGAAAGAGAAGGTGTATACTCCTGGGGTGGAACAGGCATGTGGGGAATGAGGGTCTATGGGTAGTGAGCGTGAGAAGTTACTGGAAGAGAATCCCATTTTTATGGATGTGTGTTGTTTCCCTGTAACCTCAGCCTAGTCTAGGATTCCTTGTCTTGGGGTGGAGCTTAGTCCCAACTCAGGGGTCACCCACTGTTGAGCTGATGAGTAGTGTGGTCTAAGGCTGGGAGGTTGGTGGAATCTACCAATGTTCAAAGATAAGTACCAGATGATGCTTTAATTATGTTTCTGTATCTCAGTGTATTATAATCATCAATTATTCTGCTGTGTATATGAATTGATGTTAAATAGTATTGATTGTTGATGATGGCAGTAAATTGTATGATTACTCTGTGTTGAATGTGTTTAACTTGTTTTGAATGCATGTGATTAATTATGAGTGAGAATGTTGTTATTCCGCGTAGTATCACCTACACAGTAGTGAGTGAAAAGTTGTGCGACAGTTTGGTATCAGAGCCAAGGTTTCAACATTGAGCCTAGATGGGCTAGTTGAGTGGTCTTTGGACTGAGGGTGTGAGGAGAAATTGTGTCTGGAGGGCCAATTTCAGACCCTAGTAAGCTCAGGAGGTATAGTGGTGTGCGAAACCGCAACTGGTGTGGTCTATGGCCATAGGAAGAGAGGACTCCACACCAAAAGTGTTGGAGCCTTAGGAGTTGTTCAAGAGGGAAGGTGAACCCTCGTGACCGTCGGATATGGAAAATGTGCAGAGGGATTAAAATCCCTTTTGAAATGCACAGGAGTGTGGGAGTCACGATACGCGAAATCCCGAAAACCCAAAAAACCATGGTAGATCTGGGGAGAAGGCTCGATCGTTAGATCTGGCAGAGTCACACTCGAGTTAGTCGTGAAACCTCTCAAATTTCAAAAAGTTGGGATATGGGAAGTGAGGGAGGTGAACACCTCCAAAAATCTGAAACCCGAAATCCCGAAACGATCTACACTGTAGATCGTAAAAAGGGAGTTGATCATCCGATTCAGTGGAGGAGTAAACCGTAATTTCAGGATTTCAATAGATGGAAGTTTGAGATGTGGGGTGCATCAACTCCCAATGCCCGAAAACCCCAAAACGCCAAAAATATCTGCGTCGTAGATCTGAGAGGGGACCTAACCATTGGATTTTTATTGGAATGGATGTGGGCGCATGAATGTGTACCACATGCCATTGAGTTAAGAATACAGGTGAGAGTGGTGGGACTGTGATGTGGACCCTCCTGAATGTACCACGTGCCACTATGGTGAAGGGCGATAGTTGTGCTGTGGGCCTGAAGAATAAAGTAATTCATGAGTTCAGAATTCACAAAGGAGGAGCATGAAGGCTCAACACTCCAACTCGCGAAGTCGCGAGTTGGCGAAGAAGTTCTAGCACTTAGCGCTAGCCTACGGTCATGTGTAGCAGGCACTAGCGAGGAGGGAGCCATACGCATATTGCATCTTGGGTATCGATGTTTGGAGGAAATGAGTCGAGGGTCTTCGACTTACGAACTCGCGAAATCACGAGTTGTGAAAGGGTGACTTTGGTTACAAATATTTAACTGTTGAATCTTTGCGGACTGAGATTCCGAAGTTCCGAAGTCCCGAAATTTGTAGAGCTGGACAAAGCTCATAAAACTTTGTGAATTCAAAAATGTTTTTCTTTTTCACGTTGGCTTATGAATGTTGTAAGTTTTCTTGAAGGGTTAAGTCCTGACAAACTTCGTTTGGCTACACGTCATGTGTGCAAAGTTCAACGAGTGTCAGGACAGCCAAAAACTGACGCCAAGTATGGAATTGAAAGAGGTGCAGATTTCCTCCGAAATAGAGGACGAAAGGGTAGGAAGGAATGTCAACCTGGGAGTCAAAGGAACAAACTCTAATGGGCATGAAAAAGAGATGGATAAGGAAGAACATATGATGAAACTCATTGAAAGATTGCAGAAAGATGCCCAAGCTCATTTAGCTGATAACCAAAAGCTCATGAAAATCAGGGATCGACAGGGTGAATTCAACTTAAAAATGTTGAAGATCCTAGAAAGAATAGAAAATAAATTGGAAAAAGAGAGTGACACAAGAAGATAAAGAAGTGTTAGAACCCCTGAGAGGAGAAGAAGATCGTGGAGTGGTAGTAGACATTACTGTCTTTTCTCGAAGCATTCTGGCAAAGAGACACATAGTAGTTCAAGCCTGTCCCCTACCAGAAAACGCCGAAAATATATAAGGGATGAATTGAAAGGGGAAATCAACAAGAGTAAACTGCCTACATTCAATGGGGAACATAAGAAGGAAGAAGATGTCGAAACATGGTTTCTCGGTATGAAGAAATACTTCCAACTGCAGAATTATTCTACCCATGCAGAAGGAAGAATTGCAATTTACCAGCTGAAAGGAAAAGCATCCATGTGTTGGGATTAGTTGGTGCAGGTGAAACACATCAGAGAGAAATAGGTCATGTGGAAGGAGTTTAAGAGTTATTTCGAGAAGAAATTCCTGACCAAAAGATACTATGACAGAAAGATGAAGGAGTTCTTTGAACTCAAGTTGGGAAGCATGACCATTGATGAGTATGAACGAAGTTTTCTGGAACTACTAAAGTATGTT
>JZKD02S1736437.1:48226-73946 GCA_000966675.3 Picea glauca | reverse complement strand
CCTGCATTTAGTAGAATTCGCCTACAATAATGGGTATCATGCATCGTTGAATATGAGCCCATTCGAAGCACTTTATGGAAGAAAGTGCAGCACACCAGTAAGCTGGGATAATCCAACTGATAGAGTAGTGATTGGGCCTAAGATGCTCAAAGAGATGGAATACCAAATGATAAGGATTAAACAGAATCTGAAAGTTGCCCAGGATAGGCAGAAAAGTTACACTGATAGTAACAAAACCCATAGAGAATTCAAAGTGGGTGACCATGTTTTCCTGAAAGTGAAGACTAACAGGAGTTCCCTGAAGTTGGGAAGTTGCGCCAAATTGGTAGCAAGATTTTGTGGGCCATTTGAGATCCTGGAAAGGATTGGGCCAGTTGCATACATGCTTGCATTACCTGCATCTATGACTGCACATAATGTGTTTCATGTTTCACTGCTTAAGAAATATGTAACTGATGCTAATCATGTTGTCGATTGGAATGCAATTCAGGTGGAACCAGAGGGTGTCCTGCAAGTGCATCCTGTGCGCATATTGGACAGAAAAAGAAAACAACTCTGGAATCGAGCTATAGAGCTTGTAAAGGTCCAGTGGACCTGGTATGGTCTTGAGTACATGACATGGGAGCATGCAGATGCTATGTGGGTAGAGTACCTGCATATTTTTGAAAATTTTGAAAGGCTTGCAGAGACAGTGTAATTTGCACTGAGGACAATGCATAAATAAGGGGAGGGGGATTGTAGTGTCCCCAAGGCCGAGCCCTGTCGTAAATCATGTTTTGAAATGAATTGTAATTATGTTTTATAGGCTGGTGAGCCAAGTTTTTATAAGATGGTGGATTATTTGTTTGTTAGGCTAGGCAACCTAAGTGTTGAAGGGCAGGAGCCTGCTGTTGTATATGTAATCATGCAGAACAATTAATAAAAATTTGTAAACACTGCCAAGTGCAGACCGACCACGATGAATGAGTGAAGGGGAACTGAGCTTCCACAGAGAAGGCAAGGGATTAGGTGTTGGAAGGTGGGAAAAGGGGCTAAGTGTTAAGCCTAGGGGGCTTCAACCTTAGGAATAATGCTTTAATATTATTCCAAAAGGGCATGAGCATTTCATGTTTTATCCTAAGTTCCTAACCATGAGGAAGGGGATGTGTGTTGGGTAAACGTATGCAGTTTCCATGGCGACAAGTGTTAGCTCTGACCCATGTAAATAAAATGGCGAAGATGAGCCATGATGGGGGTGCTCCTCCATTCCACCTGACGGCCTGAGTGTGTACGACCTCTAAGCTGTATGACAGATCCAGCCTCTGCAGAAAAACCTTGTACATCTTTTGAACTGAAAAACATGTGTTTGTCTAGAGAATCCATGTGTATCCTCTATTTGAGATCGAGCCTGTGTGTGGGGTCTCTATCTCGAAGTCGTGACCATGAGCCATTCAGTCATTTCTGAGCCTGTAGGAAAGCCACGTCAATTTTCCCTATTGATCTTTGTGGCCACGTAGTGTTGGAATGTGTGTGGCTTGTTGGCCAGTGGATCAACACTCTCTCCAGGAGAGAGAGTGTACAGAGGAAGGAGATAACTTCTGGAAGGAACCTTGTAGCTTCCACAGAGCCCGAAGACTTTCGGTCCATCCTATCGCTGTAACCCAAGGCAAGGGAGGTTAGCAGCCAAAGGACCGTCCAGGTGACAGAGAAGGTGTATACTCCTTCGGTGGAACAGGCATGTGGGGAATGAGCGTCTGTGGGAAGTGAGAATGAGAGGTTCCTGGGAGAGAATCCCATCCCTGTGGCTGTGTGTTGTTTCCCTATAACCTCAGCCTAGCCTAGGATTCCTTGTCTTGGGGTGGAGCTTAGTCCCATCTCAGGGGTGACCCACTATTGAGCTAATGAGTAGTGCAGTCTAAGGCTAGGAGGTTCGTGGAAGGCCTGCACTTGGTTGGAGGAATCTACCACTGTTCAAAGATAAGTACCAGATGATGCTTTAATTATGTTTCTGTATCTATGTGTATTATAATCATCAAGTATTCTTCTATTTATATGAATTGATGTTAAATAGTATTGATTGTTGATGATGACAATAAATCGTATGATTATTCTGTGTTGAATGTGTTTAACTTGTTTTGAATGCATGTGATTAATTGTGAGTGAAAATGTTGTTATTCCATGTAGTATCACCTACAAAGTAGTGAGTGAAAAGTGGTGCTATAGGATGACCATAAGAAGTTCAAGAAAAAGCAGAGGAAGAAAGGAAACAAACCTCCTTTTTTTAGAAACAGTCCTCAAGGAAAGCCATCATTTAGAGAGATGAGAACGAATGACATAGGGGGACAAAGGCCAAGGCAGACACCCATTTAGTGTTAGGGTTTTCAAGGAAACCACAAGTACATAGAATATGCCCACAAAAATGGCAAAGTGAGAGTTGTCCATAATGTTCAACAAGATGAAAAATTGAAGGAAATGGGAAGTAGAGTACCCAGAATCTATGCAACCCTAGACAACAAGAAAAAAAAATATTAGTCAGACATGATTGAAGTTTAAGGTATGATCAATAACTATGCCTTTACTATTTTAATTGATTCAGGGGCTAGTCATAGTTATATAGATCCTAGAGTGGTGGAAAGTTTGCAATTGCCAAGAAGCAAGCATAGAAATCTTGTCTAGTGCAGCTGGCTACATGATCCAAGAGGAAAGTTGTTGAGTTAGTTAAATTATGTCCTCTGGACATGAATGGACTAAGTGCTAAGGAAGGACTGAATATCTTGCCTTTAGGTTCTTATGATTTCCTAATTGGTATGGACTGGTTGGACCAACACCACACCATCTTAGATTTTCATAACAAGGCTTTCACTTGCTTGGATGAAGAAGGAAACCCAAGGAAAGTGTAGGGAATTCCAAGGGAAGTCATTGTCAGAGAAATCTCAACAATGTAGTTGAAGAAGTGCTATAGGAAAGGTTGTCAAGTATTTGCAACCCATGTGGAGGAAACACCTAAGGATAAGGTGTGAAATATTGAATATCATGCAGTACTAAAAGAATTTGAATATGTATTCTAGGAGGTACCAAGACTACCCCTGAAGAGAGATATTGAATTCTCTGTAAAATTTATGCCTGGAGCAACTCTAGTGTTGAAAGATCCTTATAGAATGAGTACGCGATAGCTAAAAGAGCTACAGTTGTAGCTTGAAGAAATGTTGAGGAAGGGGTATATATGCCCAAGTGTGTCACCTTGGGGAGCCCTAGTCCTATTTGTGAAGAATAAGGATGGGATGTTGGGTTGTGCATCAATTTCAGACAGTTAAACAAAGTGTCTATTAAGAACAAGTATCCTCTGCTGTGGATTGATGATCTCTTTGACCAGTTGAAGGATGCTAAGATATTTTCAAAAATAGGTCTTAGATCAGGATATTACCAGGTAAGAATAAAGGATGAAGACATTGGAAATACTGCCTTCAGAACAATTTATGGTCACTATGAATTCCCAGTGGTGCCATTTGGTTTTTCGAATGCACCCACTATTTTTATGTTCCTAATGAATGGTGTATTCGGTGACTATCTAGACAAGTTTGTCATAATATTTTTGGATTACATCCTGGTGTGTTCCAAGTCAGAGGAAGAGAATGAACAACATCTGATGATGTTGTTGTGGGTGTTAAAAGAGAACTATCTTTATGAAAAATTGAGCAAGTGCTCATTTTATCAAAAGCAGATCCATTACTTGGGGCATATCATTTCAAAGGATCGGATAGCTGTGGATCTTGAGAAGATAGAAGTGATTAGAGAATGGCTAGCGCCTAAGAATGTGACAAAAGTAAGATCCTTTATGGGTATATATAGCTATTACATAAGGTTCATTGCAAGATTCTCAAGGATATCTCACCCCATCACTTCCTTGCAAAGGAAGGAGAAGAAGTTTCAGTGGATGAAAGATTGTGAGAATATCTTCTAGCACTTGAAGCAATTGTTAACCAGTGCTCCAATATTGAGGATTGCAGATCCGAATGAGGATTTCGTGGTATGCAAAGATGCATGCAAATAAATACTGGGAGGAGTCCTCAGCTAGAATGGGTTTGTCATATGTTATGAATCGAGAAAATTGAAAGAGCATGAAAAGAACTATGCCACTCATGATTTGGAGTTGGCAGCCATAGTGCACGCTCTAAAGAAATGGAGGCACTACCTCATGGGGAGGAGATTCAAATTGAGGATAGACCATAACAGTATGAAGTATTTGTTTGATCAGCCAAACTTAAATTCTAGGCAAAGTAGATGGTTGGAATTCCTTTGTGAATATGACTTTGATATCAGGCATATCAAAGGAAAGGAGAACAAAGTGGCTAATGCACTCAGTAGAAGAGTACATGAACTATATGCTATGAACATTAGCATGTATCAAACTAATATTAAAGGTTGAATTGTTAGAGATGTAAATGTAGATTTGAAATACAAGGAATTGGTAGCAAAGCTACAACAAGGCAATATGCTATAGAAAGTGGACGATTAAATTGGAAGTGGATGGAACACTCCTGTACAAAAATAGAATTTATGTACCTAATTCTCAGGAATTGAGAATTATGATTTTGAAGGAAATGCATAATGTGCCTTATCCTGGGCACCCTGGATATCAGAAAAAAAGTGGCAGCAGTAAAAAGCCATTACTTTTGGCCAGGTATGAAGAAATAAATTGTAGATTGCATCACTAGATGTATGGACTGCCAGAAGGTTAAAGCTGAGAACAGGCACCCAGTAGGGTTGTTGCAACCTTTACCCATTCCTGAGGGGAATTGGGAGGTAGTGAAAATGGATTTCATCACAGTATTTCCCAGAACCGACAAGCAACATGATTCAATCATGGTGCTGGTGGACAAGATTAATAAAGCTTCCCATTTTATTCCATTAAATACTACGCACAAGGCAGCTAATGCTGCTGATATTTTTATGAGGGAAATAACACGATTGTATGGTGTTCCCAAGACAATTGTGTCTGACAGGGACCCAAAATTTACCTCCAAGTTTTGGAAGGGGTTATTCAAGGGGTTCGAAACGAATATGAACTTCAACACTGCTTATCATTCTGAGTTTGATGAGCAGACATAGAAGGTGAACCAAGTGATAGAATATATGCGAAGGATGTATGTTATGGACAAACCATCTAAATGGGAAGACTACCAGCACTTGGTATAATTCCCCTACAACAATGGTTATCAAGCATCGTTGAAGATGATCCCACTTGAAGCACTTTATGGTAGAAAGTGCAATACTCTAGTAAGCTAGGATAATCCAGCTGATAGAGCAGTAGTTGGGCCAAAGTTTCTCAAGGAAATGGAAGAGAAAATGTTGAATATTAAGCATAATTTGAAAGCTACCCAAGACATGCAGAAGAGTTATGCTGATAAGAAGAGAACCCACCAAGAGTTTAAAGTGGGTGATCATGTTTTCTTGAAAGTAAAATCCAACAAAATTTCCCTGAGGCTGGGAAACTGTTCAAAGTTGGCAGCCAGATTTTGTGGACCGTTTGAAATCTTAGAAAGGATTGGACCAATTGCATATATGCTTTCATTGCCTGCATATGTGAATGTACATAATGTGTTTCATATTTCATTGCTTAAGAAATATATACCTGATGGTAATCATGTAATCTATTGGAATGTGATTCAGGTGGAGCAATAAGGTGTCTTGCAAGTGCATCTTGTGCGCATATTGGAACGAAAGAGAAAACAACTCTAGAATCGAGCTATAGGACTTGTAAAGGTTCAGTGGACCTGGTACGGTCCCGAGGACACAATATGGGAGCATGAATATGCTATGTGGGAAGAGTACCCTTATCATTTTTAATATTTTGGAAATCTTGTTGATGTTGTGTAAAGAGTTGCACTTAGGACAGTGAAAAAATAAGGGGAGGGGATTGTAATACCCTAAGGACGAGCCCCTACTGGATTGTTATTTTGTTTATAGGCTGGTAATCTGAGTGGTTATAAGTAGAGAGTTTTTTTGTGTTTATTAGGCTAGTGAGCTAGATGCCAAGGATAATGAGCCTGACTTTGTATATGTAAATATGAATATCATTAATTAAATATAAACATCGTTGTCTACAGACCGGCCATGAAGGAAGAGTGATGGGGGAATAAGATTACACAAGGTGGGTAAGGGAAAGGGGGATGAAAGGTTGGAAAAAGGGTCTAATATTAGGGGGTTAATTCCTTGAGAACAATAATTTATTATTGTTCCGAAGTTGTGTGAAATACATGTTTTTATCCTAAGTCCCGGGAGGGGAAATGTGTGCAAAAGGGAACGCATGCAACTCTAGGAAAACAAGTGTTGACCTGAGAACATGTGGTTAAAAGATGAAGTGTTAGCTATGTTGGGGGTTCACTGGTAATTATTTCCCATCCTCTATCTGAAACCATCATACCTCTGTGGTCAACCTATGCCCGTCACGCACCTATGGAATCAATAATCTGTGAGTCCAACTGCATTGGAGTTCGCTTGCCATTCTCGATTCCTATGAATTTTGTCTAGCCTTTGAATTTTGACCTCAACATACCCACACATACCTGAGAAATCACCCAACGGGAGGGAAAACTAACTTGTGTCATCCTTGAACCCATCATATCCTCTCTTGCAGAGTTGAGTGCGTACCTGGACTATTTGGGTTGCTGGCTTTTGTTTTCCTGATTTGTTTTGACCGGTTACCATTGCAGTCACCGTACCTTGCTAGAATTGAGTCGAAAATGGTTGAAGAAGCAGGTTATTAGGCCTGTGGTAGAAGAGGCAGGTTGTTAGGCCTGTGAGAAACTCTCTCCATGTGAGAGAGTTTGTTGGGAAGTGGTTTTCTCCCAGAGAGAGTCCAACACCATCTACAAAGCTCTGAGAATTCTTGATCTGGCCTGTTTCTGAGACCCTGAGAGGGAGGTGAAGTAGTCGATGGAATATGTGATAGTGAAGGTGTATACTCCCGAGTGGAACAGACATGTGGGGAATGAGAGTCTGTGAGTAGTGGGTGTAAGAAGGCTCCTGGAGAGAATCCTTCTGGTTGCACTGTGCAATTTTCCTGTAACCTCATCCTAGTCTAGGATTCCCTTGCCCTGGGTGGAGCTTAGTCCCAACTCAGAGGTGACCCACTATTGAGTTTGATAAGAAGTGTGATCTATAGTTGGCAGGTTCATGGAAGGTCTGTGCGTAGTTGGTGGTGTTACTCCAGTTGAAAAGATAAGTATTAATAATTATTAATGTGATTAATTTTTATGTTATGCATGTCTGTGATGCTCAAACGTTATCATGCATTCCGTTGTGTATATGAATTACTGTCTATTACATTTAAATATGTATGGTAGCAATAATTTTGTGTTATGTGTTTTAGTTCGATTAAAATCCATGTTAGATATATCTATGTATGTATGTATTTCCGCGTGGTAGAATTGCCCAACCTGTTGGTGGTCGAGGATGTTAAAAATTGGTATTATATCTAAGTAAAGCATATGATTAGTGGAATTTCCCGGCCTGTTGATGGCTAGGGATGTTACAAGGGCCATAGAGGAATCTGAAATATTTAGGGTCACCTCCACATGGGATTCCTTCAGGGATGTCATTAAAGAACAATACTACCATGTTGGAAGCTACGAGGACTAATGCACAAGTTAGACCATGCTGAGTCAAGAAAGGGAACAAAGAATACCATATTTCACCAATAGTTTTCACACCCTGTGCACCAAATTGGGTATCAAAGAATATGAATGACATATGGCACTCAAATATCATGGTTTTCTACATAGATACATTCAAACAAAAATTAAGTTTCTAGACATTTCATCATTAGGTGCGCCTTATAGATATGTTTTAAAGATCGAGCATAAATCTAAGCAGAAGAGGAGAGAGTTTGGATCTACAAACTCCTCAAAGACAAAGCATGGAAAAGGCAGCCCCAACCCACAAAACAAGGCATAGAGAAAATATGTCTACTCTCAGGACACCTAGTACAAGCCACAACCCAATAAGGGTAATGAGAAGTTGAAGGACACAGGAAAATGGTGTGAATACCATAAAATCCATTGGCACAACACTAAATAATGTCGCTCAAAGAAGTCACTGGTGGTCGAGCTGAAATATTTCAAGTTAGAGGAAGATTATGACTCTGAATCAAATCAAGAAAGTGGGAAGCAGATCATTGATGTCAAACCCAATGCCACTATCACTACCACCAAAGTCCAACCAAGTGAACCAAAAGAACCAGAGGAAGGGGAACACCTCTTTCACTCACAAATGTGGGTAAAGGGGACTCTACTACATTTCATTATCGATAATGATGGTTAGAAGAATATGATTTTAGTAGAGGTCATCAAGTGGTTGGACCTATCGATAACACCGCACCTACAATACTGCACAATCAGTTTTCTTCTCCAAGGACAAGATCTCCACATCATCAAATAGTGTCATCTTCCATACAACATCAATCCCTTCAAAGACGAGGTGTTGTGTGATTCTCTCCTTAAAAGTTTGTGATGTTATTTTAGGCCAACCATATTTTTGGAAGAGACATGTTTTATATGAGTCTAGACCCATCAATGTTGTTATTACTTTGGGTATACAATTATACAGGATACCATAGGTAGCACCTCCTACTACTATTTCTTTAATATCTACTATGAAATGAAGTAAGGTATTTTCACAAACCGGGAAGTTCATCTTCTTTGTGATCCGTGCTTGCAGTAAAGATAAGGTCACCACCACATCCATCACCTCTACATAGAGCCTCTCTTTGCAGTATAAGCAAGTGGATGTGATCATGGAACAGTACAGAGACATCTTCTCCTCACCCACTGGGGTACCGACACACTGCTAATCAAGGATCCAATTGATCTAATCCTTGGTGAAGCAATTCCTAATGGACTAGTCTATCGTCACTCATTGATGGAAAATTACGAAATCAAGTGCCAGATCCAAGAGTTTCTACAAAAGGGGCACATCCGACCCAAATACTCCCCTTGCGGGAAGCTTGATTGTGATGGTGTAGAATAAATACGAGACGTCACGACTCTGCATTGATTACAAAGAATTAAACAAAATCAAAGTCAAGAACCGATACCCAATTCCCCAAATTGATGACCTTCTTGACCAACTCAGGGGGGAAAATTTCTTCATCAAGATTGACATAAAGTATGGCTACCACCATCAAACCAACTGATGTATGGAAGACAACATTCAAATATAAAGAAGGTCTCTTCGAAAGGATGGTCATGCCCTTTTTCTTAAAAAATGCACCAACAACTTTCATCAGATTGATAGATGATGTATTGAGACCCTTCACCTACTCTTTTGTGATGTTATATCTAGATGAAATCCTCATCTTCAACAGAACTTGGGAGGAGAACATGCAACATATTTAGTAGGTTTTGGGCACTCTCAGGTAGCAAAAGCTATATGCAAACTTGGAAAAATGATCCTTTGGAATGAACAGGGTCCAATACTTGGGATACATTGTTGATGAGCATGGGGTACATGTGGATCCAGCTAAGATCCAAGTCATTCATTATTGGCCAACCCCGACCACACTAATCGAGCTTCGAATATTCTTGGGACTTGCTAAATTCTACCAAAGGTTCATGTTTGGATTCACCCATATTTCATCTAATGATATGAAGAATCACTTGTGTTCATCTCCAGTAGTCTCCTTACCTTATCTATAAAAACCGTTCAATATTGAGATTTATGCCTTCGACTATGTTGTAGGTGCAGTTCTCACTTAGTATGGTCATCGAGTAGCATACCATAGTGAGACACTATCAGATACTTTATGAAAATACCCCACCAATGACAAAGAAATGTATTCCATTGTGCAAGCTTGTTGTCAATGGAAACATTACATTTTGGGAAAGAAGTCAATCATCCACACTAATCACAAGCCTCTGTAGTTCATACAAACACATGGGAAGTTGCAGAATGGCTGCCATCAAAAGTGGTCCACATACCTACAATAGTTCCATATCAACATCAAGTATAAAATAAGGAGCACAAATCATTTCACTAACTTCCTTAGTCTCCCTCCCGTTGATGCACTCACCACAGTGCTCCATTCTTGTGGCCATGATACATTTGAGTGGCCCCAACTTTATCAGCATGACATTGACTTTGCCATCTCCTATCAGTGCTAGGGTACATGAATGAATGCCACCAATTTTCACATCCAGTATGGACTATTATGTCATCTTGGCCACCATTGTGTTCCCATAAGAGAGTGTGCAAAGATTATTTGGGAGGCTCACTACAGTTGGATGGAAGGACATTTTTGCATGGAGAAAAATGTGGTCGTTCTACAAAAACATTTTTATTGGAAAAAAATTTGACAAGACATTAGCAAGAATATCAAATATTTCACTGCTTGTGCCATTTCCAAGCCATCCATCAAGAAGCAATGCTTATACACCCCTCTTCCTAATCTCGAGAGGCCTTGGGAATCCATCTCAATGGATTACATGTCTGGAATTTTGTCCACCAAGAACGACAATGATTGTGTATTTGTGGTGGTTGATCAGTTTTCGAAGATGGCCATTATCACAACCTATAAGAATAGAATCAAAATGACAAATAATGCCAAGCTCTTCTTCGAACAGGTGTGGGTCCATTTTGGGATACCACATACCATCACTTCAGATTGGAATATTAGGCTCCTCAACACATTTTGGTTGAGTCACTGGTCACTATTGGACAACAAACTCACTAAATCCACTTCTTTCCACCCCCAAACCGATGGCCAGATAGAGGTCGTCAATCATATGACTGTGCACAGCCTACACATGTACAACTCTAAGAATCCACATACATGGTATGAGAGTCTTCCCTATGTTCAACACAACTGCAATAGGGATCTCCATATATCCACCAGCCATAGCCCATTTCAAGTGGGGTTGGGATTCCAACCCTTGGGTCCCATTGATGTTGCACTACCTCTTACAACCACACAGGAAAAATCTTCTCATGTTAAGTCTAAAGCTGACAAAGCCACTAGATTCATTGATCGGATTCAACACATCTACCAACAGGTCCATGAGATTTTGAAAAAATCCAATTGTTTATTGTTTATTCTCTCTAACTACCATTCTTGGGTGGACATAGTTTCAGATATACTATGATGTTAAAAAAAAAAACCTACTACTATTGGCCCTCCTGGTAAACCAGAAGGAAACACAACACACAGAATGCGCTGCGCAGTCTCACTCGAGATAGTTCTTATAGGTGGCTGCAACACTCAGGTTCTTGCATCCTAGGAATGAGTGGGGATCTGGGATTACACTTTGTGATATTCATTTTTTTACTCTAACATTCAACTTATCTTGGATATTCTATCATTCTTATTCATGCATGTAAAATAATAGATCTAACTAAGTCATTCATGCATTTGTCTAATATATAATTATTAACGGTAAAGGAAATACTCAATATTCAATCACATAACATATGATATATCATGGTTCACCCCCTCTTCGGCTACATCCACACATATTTGGCTGCTCTTCTATTTTATTATGGTGTTTCCAAAACTACAACGCCTCACGCATTAAAACTCTCCATCAAACGGATTGATATCTACAATGAGGTGAACTAGATCACACTAGGCTCCCCAGCCTATGATATAACCATCAATATATACCTTATTTACTCTCCTTGCCTCAACAACTTACAAAATAATATCATATTTTATAGACATTCTCGTTCATAACCAAAAACCTGAACCATAACTAATAACAGTCTTCGAACAAAAACCCCAACCTAGACCTCCTAGGTACCTATTTATACATATTTTCATCTTACCAACCATTACATCCTCTTACCAAAATCCTAATCCTAGCATGGTTAGGTCTTCTTTCATCCATGCCTTGATTGCTTTCCTCCTCTGCATGCATGTTTACGTTGAATGTGTTTCTTTTCCTACCAGTTGTCTTTTCCTTCTTCACACTTTATTCTTCAAAATTAATCTTTACCCCAAAATGGGGTTGCCCCTAACATGCCCCCAACACTAACATGTGGCTCGTCCCGATCCACCTAGGAATTGCACGCTCCATTGACAACCTCTTATATACTATGTAACTTGTTTTCAAGTCCCCTTCCTTGTGTTTGGACTTGCACGACATTTTCGATAAGCGCTTTTAAGTTTTGCGCTGTGACGTCCTCCTGAACTATGGTTGTGCATTTTGTCCATGTCTGCACCATATTCTTCTTCTCTTCCTCCAATTTCATGATCATTTTTGCTACTTTCTCTTCGACGGGTTCCATGTATTCATGTCTCTCATGTTTGTGAACCTGTACAGAGTTTAGCTCGGTCTGCAATCTCCTCATCTCCTATGTTCCTTTTAAATGATCAATGATGCTAATTATATTTTGCCTCTTCTTGAGGTCATGGATTTCTGCACTTATTCTCTCTTCCTCCTGGTCCCACTACTAGACCTTCTCATCTTCCTCAAGCATTGTCCAAAGCTGCGTTGTTCTGTCAAAAAATTCTTCTATTGTGTTGGCTTGTTTCTCCAACTCTTCTAGTTGGAGTTAAGCTTCTGATTTCCTCTACTCTCTAACCTTAGGTGCAGTCATCGGAGTCAAATTTTCCCTCATCTCCTCAATCTATTTCCTATAGTGGTCAATGGGTTGGGGAATATTATTGAGTTTATCCTCTGTACTTGAACTATTGGCTTACACACTGTTAGGAAGATGGTTGTAGACTATTGTCACCCCTTGTTTGATTTTATCTCCACACTCTTTCTCTCCTTTGGTATCGAACTTTACTTGTTTGACCATGAGCTCCAATGCTTCCTTGTCACTTTTAAATTCTTGTAGTTCTATTGCATATGTCCTTGTGCGTGACTTCACCTCTTGCGCGATGATAACTTTGAGTCTGTACATCACATTTATGGGTATTTTGGCTAATAACATGTCAACCTATGCCAAATAGTTCAATCGAGTATGTGCGGAAATTTCATCCATCTGCAACATATCATTTTTTACTCTAAATGTTGGACTCTCCTGGGCCATTGTGTCAACTATGTGTTCCTTTTTTGGCTAGTCCTTGTTGTCTCTTTTGTTTCTCCCTCGAGGAAGGATTATGTTCCCCTTTCATACCTCTACATGGTTCTTATTTGTTAGAGGACCTGCTTTATGCCAACCAGGTCGTCTTGTATTTTCTCTCTTTGGTGCTTGGCTTCTTAGAAGTATTATGCTAATTGGTATTGCACCTTCTCTACCACAAGATAAATATCATCCTCTCTGATCATGTACTCAAGCATCTCTTTATGTTTTTTTTTCATTTTGTACATTCCTCCTATCGATTAAATTGGTCCCTTGGGTGGCCCTAGTTCATGAGGGGGTTCGATGCATTTTTGTAGCCCCCACCCCTTGTTCCTTCTGTTGTGGGGAAGTGTCCTTATTTGTTTCCTATGCATCCTTCTTTGCTTCACCCCTATTCTTTTGTTGTGTTGACGTATTCATTGGTTTCGACCTTTTGGGCATGAATTTATCTCCTATAGGTGTCTTGGTTTTCCCTGCGTCCAACTTCGTGCCCTTATGTACTTCTTTATTTAAGACTGGAATCTTCCAGTCATCAGGCTAATATCTCATATCCATTTCTAAGTCTTCCTCCATGACACAGTATCTCAATTGAAGCCACTCCTTTCCCATGTCCCTGGATGCTTGGATCCACATGTTGTGCCTCGACTCCTTCAAGTTTGATATGTCCCTATGTCCTTGACCCACACGACCACTTCTGGAGTAATTCACCAAGTGTTGGATATGATTTCCTATATTCTTGTAAAGTACTTGGAAAAGGTACTTGTGTTTGTGTTTCGGTTCTTGGGTCGGAGTTTCTCCACAATGAGATGTACTGTGTTGTGTGGAAACGACCTATCTGGCTGGATAAGTATGAATATGGGGTCTCCTCCACCCCATAAATGCGATTAGCATGAGTAGTCATGAGTAGTGGAACTATGTGTCGAGGTACTATGCATCTTTGCATTCCTCAAGGAATAGGTTCAATAGGTAAGGGGCCCAACAGAGCAACATGACATTCACGCACTGCGCTGCAGCTGCAACGAACCTGGTAGGGACTTCCTCCTTGCGACACTTTCACAACATTTTATATTCCATGGGTTTGGTGGCCATCCATGTTGCAACATCCCTGATCCTTTTAATAATAATGTCGTGCAAACCCCTCTTTGTACCAAATGTCCCATTGATTTATTTAGCCAACGTCTTCTCTTTGGTTTTGTCATCCAGGTATTGTGTGGGGTTCTCACCCATTGATGAAAGTCCTATGATTGATTCTATTAGCTCTATGTCTATGGAGATGGGTTGTTCCATCCATAGGAATCCTCCATGGAGGACTGATATCAACTTCTTGATGCAGTTTTTAACCTCTTTTCCCTTTCCAAAGTGGGGAATCTCCAACAGGTTTAGGATCCATGCTTTTTCTAGGCTAGCTACCCATGGATTTGGTTGTAGGATGGGATATCCAAAGGGACCTATCCCTATGTTATCCAAGTAGGCCTACTATGCAGATTTGAGGAATTTTATGGCATCGACCACTTCTTGGTTCGAGTATCTTAGTTTCTCCCCATAACCTAGTAGTGTTGGCATGGAGTTCACTCCTTCCATAATTCACAGGATTACAATCGTTGTGTCAGGTTTCTTGTTTAGAGACCACACCATAGGTTGTTTTCCCTTCCATTTTTCTTGTTGACTTGAGGACCGCGCCTCCATATATCTCCTTTCTACATCAGGGTCTTGATGACCAGTGATATCCTCTACCAGACCCTCCTATTGCTATGTGGTTTCTACTATGGTGGTTTTGAGTACTATCACCTCTGTCTACATAGTAGCTTGGCAATTTCCCTACTGGCCCCCTTCAACCGTGATAATTTTTGGTCGGTTTCATGTGTTATGATTGGGATTTCCCTGCATGCTACTGGCCAGGTCAAATTCAATGGAAAACATGGTTGGACCATTACTGTCTTCAACCACTTACATAGGGTATATGGGTGCATCAAAAGGTGAAGGAATTGTGTCGACGTCAATGAATTCCTCAGGCTATCTGGTTTCTTGTTCGGCTTCTGTTGCCTCCCATGGTGCTCGTCTAATTTGTGTTTTCCTCCTTGCTTGGCTCGACACACCCATATTTGGCAGTGCCATCATGGGTACTGGTTGGTTTCAACCGATTAAGTCTTCATTGGTGCTCCTTGTATTCCATGTCAACTTAGTTTCACTCTAAATGCTCTATTTCTCTGCAACTTCATGATTTCACTATGAGTCTTATGTTTCTCACGTTTCCCCTTTATGTAAGAAAGTTATGAAACTTCTCGGAGAAGTTTCCCTAGATTTTATTAATGTAATGGCGCTTTATGCATATGTTCTCATTGAATTCCATAATTGCTGCCAATTGGTGCCTTTTGGCCGTAACCGCCATTTTTCAAATTTCCATTTTTTCCGATCATTGGTCCTTTTTCCATCTCACTAATCTTTCCACGTGTGCAGTATGTCATGTAGCCGTTTCACGTGGAAATTGTATTTCCTCCACGCTAATTCAATTTTTTTTGTGCATGGTATTATGATGTCTGGCACAATAAATATATATTTTTTTTACTATGTATAGGTTTTCTTACTATGGGCTAACATTTTAAGTACTAGGAAATGGACTGTCCCTATACAGTTTCAGTCGAATCCCTTTGATCATTCCTTTCAGTTCTGTTCCTTGAAAATATTTCAGTTGTACAGATCATCCATCTGTGACAGTATTTACATCATATGGCCCCAGGCAATGTATTCTGAATTTCCCTAGATGCTGAATAAATTTTCTACCATATACCAAGACTAGGTCTCCCTCCTTGAAAATTTTCCTCTTGATATGTATTTCGTGCCAATATTTATCTCTTACTTTCTGTACTTCTTGTTGGAATCCTAATAGGATCCTATCTTCTTCCATCTCCATCAGCTGACTTTGCCTTTCTATTACTGTTCCTTGTTATGTCATGTTGGTAATTGCTACTATGCACAGACTGAGTACCATGAATTCTAATGGCACCACTTCTTCTTGTCCATACACCAAACTAAATGGTGTCTGTCCTGTCAAAGTTTTGCATGTGATACTATATTCCCACAGTATTGCTGGTATATTCAAGTCTCAGTCATCCTTGTTAACATTGCAAACCTTTGTCAAGGAATTCTCTAGGATCTTATTAAAGGCTTCCACTGTTCTGTTTTCTTGAGGGTGATATGGTGTACTCTTTTTATGATAGAATTAAAAATCCTTAGTCATAGCCTTGATAGTACTATTTATGAAGTGATTTCCTTGGTCACTCATTAAAATCCCTGGGCAGCAAAAATCTAGTGATCAATTTCTCAAATACGAAGCGTGTTGTTGTCTCTACGCTGCAATCTTTTAATGGTGCTTCTTCTTCCCATCTTGTTAAGTACTCTGTCACAGTAATGATATACCTTGCTCTTGACCTATTTGTTGGTGAATTAATTGTTCCCACAAAGTATATTTCCCATTTGTTGAATACTTGCAAGGTTACTTGTAGTCTTAGGGGCATCTCATCCCGTCTATTAGCTTTACCAACCCTCTGACATACAACACATCTCTGGTAGTAGTCCTTTGCATCTTGGTGAATGGTCGAACACCATAGTCCGATGCACAATACCTTCTACGTGGTATATTTTCCTACATAAGTTACTCCAACTATTCCCTCATGATCCTATACTAGAATCCTAGGCCTCTCATGTTCTAGTATGCATATTCTCAAAATGATGTTTGTGCCCATATTGCATAAGTGTCGTGCAATCAATTGATAGTCTACAACTCTAAATACCGGATTTTTCTTCTATGAAGTGTTAAAATCTTGTGGCAAATTCCATGTACTCAAGTATTCAACGATGTCAGAAAAACATTAATTAGCTACTTGAACTGAAAATAATTGTGCATCAGGGAAGTTGCCCTCCAAATTTGTATGATCCTCCTCATTGGTGATCCTCGACATGTGATTGGGTCCTGCATTAAACTTCCCTATTTTTACTATCAATTCAAAGTCAAATTACTGAAATAATAGTAACCATCTACATATTCTCCCCCCTAACACTGGCTTATTGACTAGGTATTTGAGGGAAGAATGGTGTGTGAACATTTTAAAGTGTTTCCCAAGTAGATAGTGTCTGAAATTTTGCAGTGCATATACCATTGTTAAGCCTTCTCTCTCTATAGTATTGTAGATATGTTATGACTCTGACAGTGTTCTTCTTGCGAATGCTATAGGATGGTCAAACGCTCCTACTCTTGGTTGCACCAAAATAGCTCCAAGTGATATGGTTGATGCATCTACAAGCAAATCAAATGTTTTTTCCTAGTCTAGAAATACTATTATAGGTATTGTGGCCATTATTTTTTTTAGAGTGTCCAAACCTCCCTGACAGTCCTCATTCCACTAGAACATACTATCTTTATTCAACAATTTATTCATTGGCGAAGTGATCTGTGCATACCCTTTTATGAATTTCCTGTAGTAGCCTGTGTGTCCAAATGTTTCTCTTGACTGGCGTACTGATTTTGGTAGTGGTAAATTGACAATCACTGCAATTTTGGATGGATCTACTAGAAAGCCTTGTTTTCACACTATATGGCCCAAAAGTATTCCAAATGGTATCCGAAAAATGCATTTCTTCATATTCAATGATATCTGACACTGCCTACATCTTTCCAACATCAACCTTAACACTTACACATGGTATTTTAACAGAATATCTATAGTCCAATCATCCAGATACACTTCTAAAAAATGATGGATGAATTATTTGAATGCATMTGTGCCTACTCTTGAGAATATTGTTGGTGTATTMTCCAGTCCAAAAGGMATGATTGTGTACTGGTAGGATCCCCATTCTATGGAAACATTGGTCTAGTACCTGTCTTCTGGGGCTATCTTAATATGATGGTAGCCTAAGAATTTGTTAGCACTCGGTAAATTTMCTAGAGGTTGAAAAAAGAATAAATTTACAAAGGTAACTTTATCCAACCCCTTTTAAAGATGGGATCTAGCCCTTCCAGCTTCASAGAGGGATCTCTCTATATGATTTAGCTTTGTTTATAATTTTAGATATTAGGCTAGGTAAAGAAATCTGTTGGTTTTGCTGTCAAAGTGTTTTTGGATTGGTTGAGACAGTCTACACCTCCATAGGGCTATGGGGTCTGTGTTAAAATAAGTATGAGATATAGACCATAAAAATAAAGGAATACTTCCACAGGGTGAGATAATATACTCACTGGATCTTTAATAGCTTAAATGATGGACAGAAGAAAAGATGAGAAAAATAAATTCAACTAAGAAGCGGTTAAGAATTTCTTAATTGAAAACATCAGAAGATAAACATTAAAATCTTTGAAGTCAAAAATAGGGTATCCAAGATAAATCTTGCAACTTACGCTACTTTTAAATATTAGTTTCAGAAAACAATATGATCACAAAGAAAAAATAACATTCAACTTAGAGAATAAATGTCACCAGTGAATACACGCAAGAATCCTGTAAAAGTGCCTCCTTTTATTAATGGCAGATCTCTTCAAAAATGTTACAGTCTGATAGCGTCAAGGTGTAAATATCAACAACCCCCAATACTTCGAAAGGTGAAGTATTTATAATTCAAATTACAAATGTTCCTGTCATAACTGATCAGGACGTGCTCATTCTATTTTTAGTATAACTAATTTAACTAATCAAAACTGCTTGATGACTTGGTTCAACTGCATGCGGAATTTCTGGGGTAGGCCGTTGGCGAGGTTCCTGTGTAACCTCTTCTGAATGGACAGGTGACTGGACCTATATAGCTCATCTGCTAATCGAGCAAATCGCAGAGTTCTTCCCATCTGAGATGACTAGGCATAGTGATTTTGAGCAGTCTCCGATACAGTTCATCCATTTCCGTATATTTGGCGAAAGTGGGATTAGTGAGGAAAATGTATCGAATCTCATGTTGAATACTGATGTCCAACTGGAGAGCATCCAGGAATGAATTTCCAGTGATTCTCCCTTGTATGCCAACAAATTTTGAACTATCTTTAGACACTTCAGACAGTCTCTTTTTGTAATCGGGGAGTGTCATTAGTTTATCATTAATAACCTTCAGACCTGGGAGACCTTTCTTCTGGAGAGTCTCGATATTGCTGAAGAATTTATGTACCCCCTGGTCCATGATCTGAACCTTTTCTTCTAGTTGAAGCAATAATCCCCTCTTGGTCAAAACTCTTTTGACCTCAAGGATGGTTTTTGTTCTGTCCTCGATATTCAACTCTTCTAGCTCTTCTCAGGTTTTAGAATTTAGGAATTTGATGATCTCATTTGCCTGAGTTGGTCTATCTCCTAATTCTACTCTGATCTTTTCAATGGCTTGTTTGCTCCTCTGGACCAACTCGTTCTGCTCAAACATGATTTGGATCATGGGCCAGATTTCATTTATGGACTTTGTGATGTCTGTCCATACATTTTCTTTGACTTCAACCAAAGTCTTCCCTGCCACTGTTTCCTTTTGGAGATGTTGTAGTTCCTTCCTGAGCTTCTCAGTGACATGATTTTCTTTTGATAGGCTGGTTTGGAAAGAAGTTTTGAGTTCCTGGAGGTTCTCAACTTCCTTCTTCAGCCTGCTGATTTCTGTCTCTTGCAGGTTCATTTTATCCATGGATTTGGCTAGATCGGTTGTCCCTTCCTGTGGTGTCACTGGTGTTGCGGATGGGATTTCTATTACTATTGCTGTGCTTGTACCTGAGATTGGGATAGCAGTCAATGTAATGGCTTCCATAGACTTGAACTGCTCTTTCTCCTTTAGCAGTTTCTCCATCTCTGCTTCCATTTATTTGAGTTGGGCATTCTGCTCCATGAGTAGCTTAAGCATTTCATCCTTCTTGCCTTCCTTCTCTGCTATCTCCTTAGCTTGTGAGTCCTTTGTGGGCAAGAGTTTCAACTGTTTCCTCAAGGAGGCGATGTATGCATTCTTTTTCTTTATCATCTCGTACTTCTCAAAGATGCTCAATTTGGGCCAAGTCTTGCTCGGTTGAGTGTCCAGGGGGGAACCTGAGGATTTATTCGGAACTACTGGGGTGATTTCCTTATGAATGACCGTCTCGAAGGGTGCAATGACGGGTTTGACCACTGTGGTAGGCGGGATTTCTATCTCCCTAGTAGGGCTGGGAACTGTGACTATCTTGGGCCTCTTTGTATGTAACTGGAACTCTTCAGACGACACCTCCGTGACAGGCGGAGATGATTCCTGTCGAGGCCTTTTTTACTTAGGAACTTGTGGTGTGGAAGTTGGAAATACAGTGGTGGGGGGAAACTGCTGTTCTACTTCGACCAAGGTGTCAGGAATCCACACTGTCTGATTGGCGAATTTCTCGATCTCGGGCTTGGACTCGTGAACATACGGTATGTTTTTATTTTTTACCCGCATTTCTGAAATGATCCCGCATGGATCATAGTGGCATGGGAAACTCATAAAGAATTTCATTTCTCTCAACATTCTGTCAGCTTCTTCCTCGACGCCTCGACCGTTGCAACTGAAGGAGCCAATTTGCCCCTTGATCTGCAACTGCTGTTTTTTCTTCAGGGATACAAAGTGGATGTTATCTGAGTTCATGATCTGCCTTATATACTCTAACACAAAGATTCTTACTGGCACATACTTTGGCAGCTTGTAGGGTGCCAATTCGCACCTGAAAACTTTGATCTTGGTGTGGTTTTGATACAGGTACCAGTCCCCTCTCTTTGCACTGTTCGAGAGATGCATAATTCTATAGACTTCATCGTTTATTCGTGGCTTAGGCCTGCCACTCAACATGCTTACCACATGGTGGTAAAATAGATTAATGAATTCTTTGAAGTTGTATTCTGTAGATTTACACTTCAACAAAGAGGTCCATGCTGTGACTAGCTGAGGCCTTCCATCTGCGTCCATTTTCTGCATAGAAAAACTAAATTTATCGGCTTGATAGAAAACAAACATGTAGGCCAATATGGACGAGTATCTAAACATTCCCTCCGTACCAAAGTTCACGAACTGTTCGTGAATATTGTCGGCTAAGAAGGTACTGAAATCAAATTGTGTTGTAGGTTTTTCATCATTGGAGAAAATGGATAGAAAACCCAGGATGGGCACATCTACCCACTGGTTGGAATAGTAACCTAACAGGGCACAAAGAGAAGAAATGACTTGGTTTCCCTTGGTGGAGAACATGGATAACGGGTAAGGTGGATTGGTGGAAGGGAAATGAGCGGAGGTGGGAAGGAACAACTCGAATATTTGAGCTCTCTGGGGAATAGTCATTTTTTGATACAGCTTTGTAAGGATCTCTAGGTTGAAAGGAGAAGTGGAATCGGCATGGGGGATTTGTATCATTTGGTCAATGTCTTCGGGAGTGATGAAGAACAAGATGTCTCCGGATGAGGAGACAATGACCCTCTGGTCGGGAATATAATGGGCTTGGCATTTGAGGGCGAATTCCGGGAAGTGGTGGATCTGGGGAAATAGGTACAGGGGCAAATTGGACTCCTAGAGTCCAATTTCATCGCTCTGGTCCAGGAACACCTCTCGGAGCCATGACTGGAGATCCGAAAAATCAAATTCACACTTGGTATCAGCGATCAACCTGTCTTTTTCAACCAATGGGATTTTGTCCAGGTCGACAGGAGGAGGAAGAAAATGATTCTCTTCTCCTTCTGCTGGTCTTGGATTTGGCGCCATCTCTGCGACAATATCTGCAATAAACACGATGTTAGTGGGGTCGACTGACTAAGTATGAAGCTGACGGAGAAGCAATGGAGGCATAAGAGGTGAATTTTTCTTGTGCGATTGACGAATAGTGAATGAAAGGGGAATAACATTAGTTTTATTCAAAACTGGGGTCGGTTGGACATGGGAGACAGGTCAGCAGGATAACGGGTATGTTATCCTGTAATAAGTGGGCAACTGACCACTTGGGGGTGAGGTGGCATGTGACGGTGGCCAAAACTTACGTCGGGTGACGTGGAGACTGGTGATTGGAGGTAAAAGTCACAATAGGGGGCCGGTCATGAGTGAAAAGGAAAAAGGACTGACAACAGGGACTGGCAGCAGTTATGAGATGAGACATAACTTGGGAACAAGTGGAACAAGTGGCAGCAGTGGAAGATGACATCCCTAAGTGATGGAGGCTGTCAGATGGCATATGGTGAAAAGACTTCGGGACCAGTAGGTTTATGCCACCTATGAAAAGGGGCCCGCCGGAGGGAATATTCATTCCGGACCCCCCCCCTTGATTAAAAGCATAACATCATGGGGGGTCCGAAAACCTTTTTAGACTGTTGATCTGCGTGCCTGTTTCCAGGCTGCATATCTTAGCGTGCTCTTTAATACTCATTCCGGACCCCCCCCCCTCCATTATAGGCAGAACGGACGGGGGGGTCCGGAATCCAATCAGGACCGTGGATTCACGCGCTCATTTCTGGACCGTCCAGATCTGCGCAAATCTTATCACCGATTCCGGACCGCCCCCCCCCCCCAAGGTTAAAAGCAGAGAGATCAGGGGGGTTCGGAAAGCTCTGTGCGCCGTAGATCTGAGCGTCGCGATCAAGACCGTCGAAATCTGTAAGGAACATAAATGGGGGGCAGAAAAGCGCATGTGTTGGGAAAAGTTTAGGATAACTGTATTTTATGGGTTTTTTCCCCAACTTTCAAATAGACACCACCAAAGGGCTTCGACCAAACTATTCTTAGGCATTTGAGACATGGTGTAATATTTTTCATCGAGATGGTTTCATTGGGGTGAAACAAATGAAGTAACTAACCTACATGCTAACCTATCTTCCTAGGACAATTAACCCAGATTAAACTGTTGGGTTAAGAAATTACTCTACATATGGGCTATCTAACCAGGATGAGACAGTCTGGTCATATTTATTCACTACTCTATCATCATTAAATTTAAAAAGAACTTGGCCATGCTTGAAAGGTATGGCCAAGTTACTATTATTGCATGGGGCTTTTATTTCAATTCTTTTATGCCCTATTTTTCCTTCTTTTCTTTCTTTTTCTTTTTTCTTTTTCTCTTCTTTTCTTTTTCTCAAATTATTTGCAGAATTAAAAATCATTTGTCAACAAAAACACTGGATACAGATAATATCCCAGTCACCAGTTGATTCCCATAATTTATGGGGTGATAACAACGGCTCCAGTTGGGGATGGTAGTTTCCCTGTTAAGTGCCAAGAATCTTGGTTCCTGTCCTTCTGAACCTATCTGTCTAGTAGCCTTCATTGGTCTTATTCTTAAATATGGAAAAAAAATGATCAACGGATTAGGGCCTTCTCTTCGGGCTTCAACCAACTGAGTAATGTACCTCACTCAGAAAATGCAAGTAAAAATGAAAATTAAAACGGTATGTATAATGGAAATTGAGCACTCAAATCTTCTACTGAGGTGGGACATAATGTTTCAGCATTCTGCCATTCACAGGTACTCCTGGCAGATCTGACCCATCGACATTGTTTAACAAGAAAGCATTGTTTCCCCTGAAGGATTGAATCATGTATGGCCCTGTCCACAGATTATCAAATTTCCCATTCTTTCCCTTGTCCTCATTCCTGGCATCCCATCTCAATACCAAATCTCCTAGCTCGAAATCATCCTCCTTAGTTCGTTTGTCAAAGATCTTCTTGATATTTTCTTGGACGACCTGAGTTTTGTTGAAAACTTCCTCCCTAGTCTGCTGCAAATGGATCATCTGGTTGATCATTCTCTGTGAGTCATTCGGCTCAGCTTGCACCTATTGAAGTAACTTCATGACAGGGACTCCTAAAGAAGTGGGGAAAATTGCCTCTGTACCATAGACCAGATGGTATGGTGACATACCAATTGACCTTTTGGTGGTCAACCTGTCAGCCCATAAAGAAAACACCAACTTATTGTGCCATGATTTCTTGTTTTCCTGCAATGTTTTCTTGATGATATTTACCAAAGTTTTGTTTGAAGATTCCACCAACCCATTCCCCTGAGGGTAGTAGGCTATGGAATGCCCCAAACCAATGTGATACTGGTTGCAGAAATATATGAGCTTCTTCGACCGAAAGGAAGCTTCATTGTCAGTTATAATCTTTCTAGGACAACCAAAACGAGACAAAATATTATTTTTAAGAAATTTAATAATAACAGAGTCAGTGGCTTGCCTGCTTGGTACTACCTCGATCCATTTGGTAAAATAATCGGTGGCAGTAAGAATCCACCTGTGTTGTCCTGAAGAAGGTGGGTGTATTTCTCCAATGAAATCGAGCCCCCATTACTAGAAAGGGGCCTCAACTGAGATCGGTTTCAGAGGTAGAGGAAGGAGTTTCCTTTTACCTTCAAATAGTTGAAACTGGTGACATGTTGTTACCTTCTTGTGCACATCGACGAATAGGGTGGGCCAATAAAATCCAGCTCTGAGTATTTTGTTGGCTCTGACATTCTAGTTCAAATGGCCAGCACATTCACCTGCATGAAACTCTTGCAACACTTTATCAGCTTCATATTTCAGTAAACAATTTAACAGAATGCCTGCAGGATCTTTCCAATACAAATTTCCTTCTAGAATACAGAATTTCAAAGCTTTCAACTTCAAAAATCTAGCTTTGGGCTTAGTCAAACCCGGGGTAGCTTGTAGATTTTGTAAAACGAAAATAAGGTCTGCATACCACAGAGAGTTTAGAAATTCCTCTCTAACGTTTAGAGTCGCCATCTCGCCCTGTTCACCTGCCACATCTAGAAAATTAATGTCAAGAGCCTGGAAGTTAGATTCAACCATTAATTTAGCAAGGCCTTGGCCTTTGATTAGTTTTGTGGTCTTAATCTCTATATTGTATTCTAAAATTACAACAATCCATTTTCCCCTTCTTCCATCAGGGTTGTCCTGTGTCAAGATATCCTTTACTACCGCATTTGAAACATAAGCTATGGTGTGGGAATGGAGAATGTAGACCCTGAAGTCCCTTATGGCTTTTACCAAAGAAAAATATTGCTTTTCCATGATATTGTAGTTCCAGGCAACATCCCTTAATGCTTTGTTGAAGAAAGCTATGGGTTGTTCATACCCTTCGTTGTTCTTTTGCAGTAACACCACTGCTATAGTATGTTCAGATGCGAAAGAAAAGAGATAGAAATCTTTAGTAAAATCAGGACTGATCAAAACTGGGGCTTCTATGAGTGCTCGTTTGACTTGTTCGAAGGATTGTCTGGACTCAGAGTCCCATTTTATTTTTACGTCCTTTTTAAGCATGTTTGTAATGTTTCTGAGGAGTTCGGCCAGATTGGGAATGAATCTTCGTAGAAAGTTAATTTGCYCGATAAAAGACTRTAGTTCTTTGAGGTTTCTTGGGTGTTCTAACTTTAGTATGGCCTCGATTCTGCTGGGGTCTATTTTGATTCCATCTTTAGAGATGATGTGTCCCAGCAGTTTGCCTTCTTCTAACCCAAAAAGACACTTCTTAGGATTTAAAGAAATCCCAAACCTTCTTCATTTCTCGAAAACTCGTCTAAGGTGTTGCAGGTGTTCATCATCAGATTTGGAAAACACAGTCAGATCATCTAAATAAACAACAATAAACTTACCCGATTCTTCCACGAAGGCGATATCCATTTCCCTCTGAAACGTGGCTCCTGCGTTCATCAGACCAAAAGGCATCTTCACATACATGAAAGTGCCCCATGGTG
>JZKD02S1736426.1:101288-117448 GCA_000966675.3 Picea glauca | reverse complement strand
GGGTTGTTGTTATTAAAAGTCTTATTTTTTGCAAGCCTTTGCAATCATAGAAAGGGAAATAACATTTTCCATCGCCCCTCACCTCTAATGCCTCTCTTAACCGAGCAAGCTTCCTGTCATTTTCGTTAATTGTGACAAATCCTTGTCCTGAGAAGTAATTCTTACCTACACCATACCAAACATCAAGTTGTCAATTTTTTATATTTTAGCTACTCCTTTCGATTATGATATGTTTATTTACAGTGACCTACAATCCTCACAATTATTTCTTCTAAGACATTTTGACATGYTTTTTATTTATTTATTTTCGATTAACTATTAAGATAGATATGTTTGAATTTGTACTATAGATTATTGTGTACTGAATAACCATAAAAAATAATTACACACCATTTAACGAAAGTGGTCAAAATTTCTCAAGCTTGAATCACTCGACACCATACACTAGCCTCTAAGTTGTTTTATAGACAAAATGTCAATCTTAGAAATTCACCACTAAAAACATAATGCCAACCACTGTCATCCACAATTGGGTTTGGTTGGTTTAAATGATGACGTGTTGATTTGCATCTACATACAATGGTCACAATTTTATGCTACTTACAGTGGTCACAATTTTGTTTTCTAAGACACTTTGGCATGTTCTCATTTTTCATTGTATGACTAGTAGATTTCATCATGTTATCATAGATTTTTCCATGAATTTTTTATATTTTAGATACTGATCCTTATTAATAGTTTATAAACAAGTTACATCAACTACAAACTAAAGTTAATCATTACATCTAGAATTGCGTGTGATTATAAAAAAGTTAGAGAAACAACATCACATATGAGAAAAGGGTATGTGGATTTTATTGAAAAAGTTGAAACAAATATACTTTATTTATATTGGAAGACTACGGTATATAATCATAAGTTCATTTGTTAAAGGTTCTTAGTCATAAGACAAGAAAGTTAAAGGTGGCTAACCATAAGCTAAGATGGTTGAAGGTGGTTAGTTAAAAGTGATTGTTATGTGCCTAATCACGACATAGATAACATCTTTATAATAAGGTCATATGTGTACAAATGTTTTCTTTATATAATAACGACATATATACCTAGCATAAGTTTATGGTTAGTTTTTATGTATCTTATTAGTCCTTACTAAAGCAAGGAATATAGCAATCGATTACAAATCAAAATCATTTTGACTTTTGTAAATTTACAAAAATTTTAACAATGTTTTATAATGTTTTTCAATAAATATTTATTAATGAGAATTATATATATAAATAAATAAATAAATTATTTTTAAATATTCAAAATTCTATTTTTTGATTGGTCAAAAACTCTAAAGTGACTAATTTCCCCTAGTTGGAGGTGACATAACCACAAAACTAAAAAAAATAAATTATTTGTTTTTTAAAAAATCCACAAATAGCCACGTATTAATTAAAAGTACAAATAATGATTGATGTTACCAGCATTCTATGTGTAGTAAATGTAAGAATATACTTTGGATTTTTAGACTTTGTTTCATCTCCCAATGAGTTGATGAGTGCACTTTCTCCACTGTCCAGATGTAAACACCCGATCACGTCAACCACAACATTTAGCCTCAGGTTTTGTTTTGCATGCTTAAATAAGGGAAATTCTCGTACTTTGTTTTGCAAAATGTACAGACCCGATCATGTCAACCACAATATTTGGTCTTGGGTTTTGTTTTGCATGCTTAAATAATGGATGATCTCTCGTACATTAATAATTATATGTAATATCAATAGGTTATCTTGTCACTAATACCAACCTACCCATTATTTATTACAATATGTTGAGGATAGCAAAGAATTTATGCAGAAGAGGGAAATGTTATTATTATTCCTCTGGGTGAGATAAAGCTTTCAGAATAGTCTCTTCTTGAATATTTGGTAAGATTTTGCCTCTTTCATTGAAATTAGAGGCTTCCTCGAATTTCAATGAAAAGAGAGAGAGATTATAGCTACAATTGAAGGGAAAAGGGTATGTGGATTCCATAAACCTAGAATATTATGGAATCCACATACCCTTTTACATAGAATATACTAACTAGATCCAAAAACCAAAGACATGAAATATGGTACCACACATATTATAATATATTATCAAGGAAAAAACAAGCTACATGAAATTTGAACATTTGAACTAAAATTTACAAGTTAAATGAGTACATCAATAAAAAATAACATACTAACCTTGAAAGTTCAAAATCTGAGCTATGTAGATCGAGAATTGGATTTGTTCAACCGGTGGGTGACGAAAAAATTAAACAGCTCAAACAAAAGACAAGAACAGTCTCACAACTATAGCAATTGTGTCGGAAAGTCTCTTAAAGTCACGTATATATAGATCAAATAATCAACTAGCCATTAACATCGACCAATGAGATAGGAAAATTTTTCGTCAATATTGCCACGAAAGTTCATGGATATCACCACGAAAGTTCGTTGATATTTCCACAAAAATCAAAACTAGGTTAAAATAAGATTTCCATGGATGTTGTGACAAACTTTCGTGGCAATATCAACGAAAATCCCACCCTGTTTAAGAAAAAAACATGAAACTAGTGGAAGCGTGGAAAAATTTTGTGGAATAATCCACCCATATGTAGTAGTGTCAATCACGTCGATCATTAAATTATCACCTGTTTTGAGAGAAAGAAAATGTTTTGAAAACTAAGTGTTGGATTTGGATACACCCTTATCTCTCTTCTGACAGTATGTATTCTGCAAGAAAACAAGATGGGAGGTGTCAGAAAATTCTACAGAATAGAGATGGTATGTGATATCTATGTTCTTACATTATGGTTTTGATGATATCGAGTAAAAATGGTTTATTTATAGTAAAAGTGAAATTTGGATAATCTACAAAAGAAGATAAAATTGCATGTCAAAACAGGAAACCAAAACCAGTATATAATATGGGAATCTAAAATATGACTATTGCATAAAATGTTTTAGGTAACACCTGTTGATAGGAGCGTCAAGAATTTTTTCGTCGAGATTTTCCAGTAAAACTGAATTTTTCCCCTCAGCATTTGCAATCCTAAATTGTCTGAACCAGAGTTGGTTGAACTTTCCCTGTTTCCCCACATCTTCTTTCCTAGAGTCCCATTTCAAAACTAGATCGTTAGGGAGAAACTTCCTGTCTTTATCTTTTTTATCAAAAAGAGCCTTCATATTATCTTGGTACTTTTGAAGTTTGTCATCTATTTCAACCCTATTTTTCTAGACTTCAAATATTTGATTCATCCTTCTTGTAACGTTGTTTGAATCTTCACTTGCATCCTGCCAGAGCTTCATCACAGGAAGAGAGAGATTGACAGAAAGAACACCATCAGTACCAAAAACCAATTGAAAAGGGGACATACATATTGATTTATTGGTGTCGATTCGATTCACCCATAAGGCACATTTCAGGTGAACATTCCAAGCTTTCTTATTTTCTATCAACACTTTTTTTATTATAGTAATCAGGCTCTTTTTGGATGATTCGGACAACCCATTCCATTGAGGATAATAGGTTGTATAATGTCCTAACACAATGTTTTATTTTTGGTATAAATTGACCATTGCCATAGATTTGAAAGATTGGGCGTTGTTAGTGAATATTTTTTGAGGACAACCAAATATCGATAGGATATTCTCTTCCAAGAAGTTTATTACTACTGAATCCATAGCATTCTGGATTGAATGGCTTCAACCCACTTCATGAAGTAATCAGTAGCAGTTAAAATCGATTTATGTTGGGCACCTGACTGCGGATGGATTTCTATGATGAATTCTAGACCCCATTGTTGAAAGGGAGATTCTGTTTTGACTGGGATTAAAGGCAATGCAAGGATATTTTTCTTACCAGAGAACAGTTGGAAAGAGTTGCAGGCTATGACCTTGGAATTCACATCAGTAAATAACTTTGTCCATTAATATCCATCTCTTAAAATCGTGTAGGCCATTTCCCTCCATGCATGGTGTCCTCCACACACTCCTTCATGAAATTCATTTATGACACCTTCTGTTTCAGATTCTACTAAGAAACACAACAAGAAACCTAGGGGATCTTTCTAATAAAGCTAGCCATCAATAATACAATATTTAACTACATGTAACATCAAATTTCTCACTTTGGACGTATTCATGTCATTTGAACACTGCAGGGTAAGGAGTTATAAAATAATGTTGCAATACCAAGCAAAGGAAGAAAACTTATCTTCAATCTGAATCATAGGTGTTTGATCATTGAGCTCCTCTATATCCGGGAGATATCCATGTGATTCCAGGTGATTTATCCCTAGTGCCCTGAAAATTGATTCGGCTAACAATTTTTCCAGGCCTAGACCTTTGACTAGCTTGGTCATTTTCACTTCTAAATCAAACTACTAAATTTTAACCAATCACCGACCTATATTTCCATCATTGTCTGGCTGAACCAATATTTCTTTGACAACGCTTGTTGGTACATAAGCGATTATTTTGGAATGCAACACATATGTCCTAAAAGCCTTGATATCTTTCACCATTGTGTAATCTTGTTTATCAATTATATCATATCTTAATTCTGCATCCTTCATACGTTTACTGAAAAGGCTATCGACTGCTCGAAGCCTTCTTCATTCTTTTGCAGGAGCACCACTCCAATAGTATGTTCAGAAGTGAAAGAGAAGATCAAGAATTCTTTAGTATAGTACGGACTTGCTAGCACTAGTGCTTTGCCTATAGATTTCTTGACTCTCTTGAAACATGCTTTGGATTCTACAGTCCACTTAACTTCTCTGTCTTTTTTCAACATATCTATAATCAATTTGATAATTTCAGGGAAGTTAGGGATAAATCTTCTCAAAAAAATTATCTTCCCTAAAAAGGATTAGATTTATTTCTTATTTCTAAGAATTTTTATCGCGTCAATAGATTCGAATCATTTAGGATAAATCTTGATTCCGTCCTTTGAAACTATATGTCCTAAAAACTTGCCTTCTTGCATAGAAAAATGTGACTTTTTAGGGTTAAGAGACAAACCAAATTTTCTGCATTTCTCAAAAGTTTGTTTGAGGTGAACCAAATGTTCAGTATCAGATTTTGAAAAGATTGTTAGATTATCTAAATAAATAACAACAAATTTATCTCTCTCACCAATGAAAGCTATATCCATCGCTCTTTGGAAAGTGGCTCCTGCGTTCATCAAACCAAATGGCATTTTACTTTACATGAAAGTTCCCCACAGAGTGGTAAACGCAGTCTTTTCTTTGTCGTCTTCATGGACATAAATTTGATTGTATCCATAAAAACCATCAATCATGGACATTTTATTCCCTCCAAATACTTTTTCTAGAACATGATCCATTTTTGGTAGTGGGTAGTTTTCTTTGAGGGATGACCAATTTAAGTTTCTAAAATCTACAGAGAGCCTTATTTCTCCATTTTTTCTTTTTGACGGGTACCAAATTTGCTACGCATTCGGAATATCTGAATGGAACGATAATCTTCACATCGAGAATATTCTTGACTTCCCTTTCTATCACTGGTAGGAGAATATGATTTATTTGTATAAGTTTCTTCCTGAAAGGTTTGATACCATGTTTCAAAGGAATCTTGTGTTCATTTACAAAGGTGTCGTAAGTTTTCAGATCATCATAGGACCACGCAAAAATTTCTTTATACTGTCTAAGGAACTCGACGTACTTATCCTTTATTTTGGCTAGATGGTATTTAGATATCTTGACCAATTTAGGATCTTCTTTTGTTCCTATATTATAGTCTTCAAATTATTCAGGTTGGGGACGTAAGGTAGACTTTAAAGGTATATCATCCTGGTAAAACAATGGTTCTAAGGGGATCAAGCCTCTGGGAATCTGATTTTCTTAAGTATGAGCATGCGGTGGTTTGCAATCTTGTCTTGGAATTTTTTTGGTTTCTCTCCTTCTTTCTTAACCCAAACGAGATCATTTTGGTTTTCCTGATCTATGTGCATTTCAAAAAAATCATCAACCATCTCCAGAAATTGTTTGATCTGCTCGTCATCTTCAAATACTTTCTAGTGTTGAACATTGTTCGGGATCTAAGGTATATGTCGCATTTCAATATGATATTTCAGTTTTAGGATATTAGGTGGTACAAAGGTCATTGCAACTTTGGATAAAGAGTCTGCTTGTTGATTTTCCATTCTAGGAATAGAGTGAATATTAAAGGATGAGAAGAAATTATCTATCAAATCTCAGGCGCAATTTTTGTATGACCTCATCCTTGTATGCTTATATTGATACTGCTTCTTTATCTGTTTCACAATAAGCTCTACATTACCATAAACTATTAGATGTTGAATTTTTAACTTTCTGGAAACCTCTAATCCTAAGACTAGAACTTGATACTCATAGACGTTATTTGTATAATCAATATACCACTGTAATATATATGAGAAGGGAATAACGTACTCATCTCGAGGAACTACAAATAACACTCTAGCCCATGCTCCTTCGCAGGCCTATGTTCCATCAAAAAACATTTTCCACATTCCTTCTCTATTATTTACATTTTTCTTTGTTTTTTCTACTTTTTTATTTTCTTCTTTTGTACATTGTTTGAAATTGTCATCTAGTGATAATATACAATTTCCTAAGTCCTGATCAACAACATAGAATGGGTAATTATTTGGATTTTGAGGGTCACTTACCGTATACGCTAGTATAGTTTCTTTGTACAGTCATGTGAATTGTCCACCGAAAATTGGGATTGTAGCGTAAGTCATTTCTAGTTGAACTGATCCTCCTAATTTGGCACCCCAAGACTGGGATAAAAGAATTCCATATTTGGCAGGGATGTCAACAACAACCACATCCATAATGACAATTTTTATAAGGATTTGAGTAAGAATTACTACGAGATCTTTAATCATGCCAAGACACTTAAATTTTCTAGAATCAAACGAGTACAAGTCTTGATAAGGTCTAGTAATTGCAAGGCCTAATTTCTCCATGATAACTTTAGGAATTAAATTATGAGAGGCACCAGAATCTAACATGTAGTTGTGGAGTAAATGATCATGGACAGTTAGTGTAATATAAAATGGAGCAAGAGAATCCTTAATGTTTTCTATGTGTGGGCCGAACATGATCACAGGTCTTTCATCTTGTAGATTAATAACATCTGTGTGACACTCAACATCATAAAAATTTATCACTTTAGCAATTTTATTTTTATAAATTGGATTTTTTGCAAGCTTAACCAAAGGCATGGGAATTTTAATTTTATTAAGTTCGTTTTCTAAACTGAAACCTCCGATTGTTTTTTCTATCTCTCTGGTTGGCATTTCTACTTCTGTGTTTTTTGGTTTTTTGGTTTGTGTTGTTCTTGTTTCAACTAGTTTTGTCTGGGCAACTTTTGTTTCAGTTGATGGTTTATTACTTACTACCTCATTCATTTTACTTTGTGACAAAATATTTTTTGGTCGACCATTTGTAGGATATTTCTCTCTGGGCCTTAGATCATACTTTTGTTGGAGTTCAACCATTATTGAGTCGGTGAGTCCTTGATAGGAAGAGTCTCCTAGATTATTGATGCTTTCTTCATTATTAAACAAGGATTCTAGATCTAAATACTTCTCGTAATATTGTCTTGTTAAATGTGGCTCAAGATCATCGATGCTAAGGTTCTTCAGGTCTTCTTCTAACTCCTCATAATTTTGCATACCATCCCTCTGTATAACATTTTTAGTTTTAAACAGGGCTTGGATCTTTTGATATTCATTTTTTATTTTCCTCTGTTGCATCTGGGGGTTAGGGTTTCTCTTGAACTAATTCCTAACGTAAGTATCAAGTTTGTCTTAGTTTAATTCCATTCTAGATATCTTGTTTGATAAGTATTTAATTATCTTAGCCATCTCATCCATTTTTTCTTCTAGGGACTTCCCAGATCTAGAGGGTCCTACCTATTCTTTCAAACATTTAGGTTCTTTGGTTCTTGTCTCAACCTTAGTTTTTAATTTCCTAGATGCCATCATATTGGTTCAATTTCTATGGCATCATCTTGCGTTCCAGAGAAAGTGGTCGTTCTTCCTTCTCTTAAGAGGAGAGAAAAGTAAGGTTCAAAAGCCCCTACAAAAGTTACCTTTGCAGCAGGTTGAGAAGGTTTGACTTCAGTTGGGATTTTGTTATACAATTTGTTGAACCTATGAATAAATTCCAGAACTGATTCAGAATTATTTTTTCTTAAATCCCTGAATTCAATCAAATAATAGATATGGTCCTTCTTCTCTCCCCACTGTCTTAGGAAGGAATTTTCTAGATCATCATATGACCATATGGAACCTATCGGGAGTCCTTAGAACCACGTTCTTAATTTTCCTTCAAAGGTTTGTACTAACAGACTTGAGTAAACATATTCATGTTAGATGCCAAGGATTAGCAAACTGATTAAAAAAGGATATGTGTTCGGTTGCGGTTAAATCTCCTTCTCCCATGAATTTTGTAAGGTTTTTTCAATATTTTTTGGGAAAATCATGAAGGACTACATGCAGGACCAAGGGAGCATATCTGGCAGCTACCTTGGCAAATATTCTAGGAGGTGGAGCTTTTCCTTGACCCTGTCCACCTGCTCCTCTGCCTCTGGCAGCACCAACACTAGCCATTGGAAATCTAGGAGACGAACTTCAGGAGCTAAAAAGGGGATTTTCAAAAACTTTGAGGGACTAAAGTGGTGACCTTTCTACTACTTCGAGATGTGGTGAAGGAAGTTCTGAAAAAAATCCATTAGGAGATGGAATATCTAGAAGAGGAGGAAAAGGGAAATGTGGGTTGGTTTCCTCAGACTTACAAGATGTATATATAGGAGAACCGATAGGGGATGAATCAGGGTATAAAATATATTCTTCATAGTTTTGGGGAACTAAAACCTTTATTTTGGGCAAGGATAGAACCAACAAGGTGTCAATGTCAAAGGTTATTGAAAGGGATCTTTTTTTCTTACTGGTAAAAGTATCTGTTGGGTCAATATTGACTTTTATATCGGGAACAATTACCTATGGTTTCTTGAGCTTAGCCTTGGGTCTACTAGTTGATACCTCTGTAGAATGAATTTTTTTAACACTTTCTTTAGGATTTAGTTATTCAATGGGTACCTTATCATTAACTTGTGCAAAGTTGGGTTGATATACTTTACCTGTTGATGCAGTAGTTGATTTGAGGTATCCCTTTGGTTTTAACAATTTCTCAGGATATGGCATTGGTGTGGTATGCTTATTATCTGTATTTTTTCTGGTATTCTTTTGACTGAATGCCAGTTTTATCTACGGTGGAGTCACCAAGTGAAAAAATAAGCCTTACTTATGTATCAATATCTATTCACCATCAAAGATAGAAATTTACCTTGTCATTTTCCCAGGGAAAATAGCTTTGTTTCTTCGTCCCCGACAACGAGGCCAAAAAGATGTTGTTCCTGAGATTAAAATTAAGATTCAAAGAGTAATGTTAGGAATTAGGAAATTTTAAAGAGAATGCTTTAAAATAGTTCTTTTTCTACCTTTATTTATATAAGAAAATATCCTTAAATGAAATTAACAATATGGTAGTACAAAGGTCATATTTCGTTGTCTGATTCACAATTGTAATATCAAATGGTGTGAGGGAAACTTACTAAACTTTTAAACAAATCAAGGCATAAATTGTTGAAGAGTCTCACCTTGTTGCAGTAGAAGAAAAGTAGAGAGTGCACCCTTGAAAAGGATATGAAATGCAGTAATTCAAATATCTTGCAGCTCTTTCTTTACTTATAGTAAATACAAAAGAAAAACTACTTACTTAATGAATTACTGATATAATGTGATTACATTAGTTGTGATACTAAATTGCAATCAATCACCTATTAAGGAATTACATAATGAAATTCAGAGATATGGAAATAAAAAAGAATCACATAACTCAAACTGAACAAAAATTGGAATCTCTATCTACACTTGTATTAATACTAAAAAAGAAGAGTTTTCTCTATTACATACGAAAAGAAGAAACCTTGAACAGATCTTGAATCTGCGTATTTATACAAAATTTTTCACAACTCAAAATGATTGGACTTCTTACAATATTTAATTAAGATAAACTATATCTGAAATGAAACAACAAGGTGTGAAATTAGATGAGCTTCCCTGACATTTTCTTTTGTCTCTTCACCCGCTGGGAGAAACATTGCTTTAGAGGGAGAAGGATAATCAGATGGATAGCTCTGCATGGCTTGTCAAGGAATGGATAACAGACGTAGGAAAAAGTAATTGTCCGTGAAAAGAATGATAATGAAGTGGAGGTAAGAGGGAATTTAGAATGAGCATGAATGAGACAGATGATTGTTTGAAAATGGAAGATAAGGAGGGTGAAAAGGAGAAAAGTGTAATATACTAGATATAAAATGTATGTAGAATAGAAATAAAATTCTAGTAATGGAAAAATAACAACAATATAACCAGAACATTAACCACAATAACACTAAAATGATATAAGAATAACAATAGAAATAGAACTTTGAATCTGAAAGCAATGTTCACGGGCCTCTTCAAAAGGGCAACCTCTAGTCGAGAAGATCTCTATTACAATGATATCCAAGCTAGGGTTCTCATACCCTTGACTCCTATTTATACTAAAAAGAAGCATCTAGAGGAAGATCCTTCTAGAAGCGGAAGCTTCTATTAGGTCTTCTTACATCCGCCTTATTCTATTTTATTGAAAGGCCTTAATAATATTGACCTTTATTACATTCGAATATATTCTCCTACCTATGTGTGGGTTAGGACCCTAACATGTCTGCCCCATTAAAAGAAGCCTTGTCCTCAAGGCTTGAGATGAGGAAATTGCTGCAGAATGGTAGGTGGTTCCCAAGTGGCGTCTGTTGGAGTTGTATCTTTCCATTGGATTAGCACTTCCTTAATGGATCTTTGACATAGTCGACGCTCACGCTGGTCCAAAACTGCTTCTGGTTGTAGCCAAATGGATCCTTCTTTAGCTAATTCTGGAAGGTTGGTTTGAATTTGGCACTTAGCTCCAATCACCTTCTGTAAGCATGAAACATGAACAACAGGATGTAGCTTCGAATGGCTAGGAAAAGCTAACTGATAGGTGACTTGTCCCACACGCTTGAGCATGGTATAAGGACAATAAAATTTGGGCGCTAGCTTCTGAAAATGCTCGGCCTTGAGGGAAGTTTGCCTGTAAGGTTGCAGTCGAAGAAACACCTAATCCCTTTCTGCAAATTGACGTTTAGAGTGACCTTGATCTGCTTGTTGCTTCATGTGATTATGTGCCATGACCAAATTCTCTTTGAGGGTATGGAAAATTACCTCTTGAGCTATAAGTGTTAGGTCAACTGCTTGGACCTTCAAGGCATCCGGTAAGTATGAGAGAACTGAAGGTGGCTTCTGTCCATATACCGCTTCAAAAGGAGTCATGCATGTAGTTGTATGTATGAAGTGTTGTACCACCATTCAGCTAGGGGTAACCATTGAGCCCACTGATTTTTCTTTTCTGAGGCAAAACATCTCAAATATGTTTCCAAACACTTGTTGACAACTTCCATTTGGCCATCATTCTGGGGATGATAAGCTGTGTTGAGATGCAATTATGTGCCATGTATCTTGAACAATTCTTGCAAAAAATTGCTTGTGAAAGTTGGGTCGTGATCAGAAACAATAGAGTGCGGCATGTCATGAAGATTGAAGACCTGATCCATGAAGATTTGAGCCACCGTGGATGCTGTAAATGGGTGTTGAAGGGCACAAAAATGAGCATACTTGGAAAGGAAATCAACAACCACCATGATGACAGATTTATTTCCCAATTTGGCTAAGCCGGTATTAAAATCCATAGAGATATCCTTCCCAATAGCAGGTGGAATCGGTAGTGGTTGTAGTGTTCCCGGTGATTTAACTATTTCTCCCTTGTTGTGTTGACACAGGTCACATTCAACTACAAAATTACGAATTTTCTGTTTCATACCATCCCATAAAAAGGATCATTTGACTCTGTCATAGGTTTTGGTGAACTCGGAGTGCCCTGTTGTGGGTGTAGCATGAAGCTTAGGAAGTACCGTGGATTTAATATTTGATTGTTTACTTAAATACAAACGGCCTTTGTATCGAAGTTTCTCATGGAGCCAAGAGTACCCTGGGGAAGTTGGAGCATTGGATTGTAATTGTTGGATCAACTGTGAACTTTTGGGGTCTTGTAGCCATTCCTGGCGAACAACTTGGAGCCAATCTGGTACAATGAATGAAAGAGAAAAAAGGGATCCTTCATCTTCATATTTTCATGAAAGTGCATCCACAACCACATTGTCTTTTCCTTTCTTATAAATGATCTCATAATCACATCCAAAGAGTTTAGTCACCCATTTTTGTTGTTCTGGGGAGGAAATCTATTGTTCCAGAAAATACTTGAGGCTTTCATGGTCTGTCTTAATTTGGAACCATTTCCCCAGTAGATAAGGATGCCACAGATTCATGGCATGAAGAATAGCCAACATTTCCTTTTCATAGATGGATTTGCCTAGATTTATTTCACATAGTTTCTTGTTGGTAAAGGCCAAAGGTCGACCCTCTTGCATAAGGACAACACCAATTCCTTTCCCTGAGGCATCACATTCCAACACAAAGGTCTTTGTGAAATCAGAAATGAGAGGAATGGAGTGGTGCACATGGCCATCTTCAATGTTTGAAAAGCTTGAGCATCGGCTAGAGTCCAAGTGAAAGAGTTCTTTTTAAGGAGAGCAGTGAGAGGTGCTACAATCTTCCCATGATTTTTAACAAACTTTCGATAATACCTCGTTAAGCCTAGAAATCCACGCAAGATCTTAAGAGTCTTTGGGTGAGGCCAGTCTTCCATAGCTTCAATCTTTTTAGGATCCACCCTGACGCCATCTTTTCCAACAAGATAACCCAAGTACTCTACTTCTGAGGCACCAAAAGCACATTTAGATTGTTTCAGGAAAAGTTGGTGCTAAGAGAGTAGATGGAGAACTCAATCCACATGAGCAAGATGGTATTTCCAGGTTTTTCTATAGATGAGGATATCATCAAAGAAAACTAAGACAAAATGGCGGAGAAAAGGATGAAAGACATTATTCATGAGGGTTTGGAAGGTGGAGGGGGAATTACAAAAGCCAAAGGGCATGACCAAAAACTCATAGTGGCCCTCATGATTTCTAAAGGTAGTCTTGGGAATATCTATCTCTTTCATACGTATCTAGTGGTAGCCCGAACGAAGATCCAGTTTAGTGAAGAATTGGGCGCCACTCAATTCATCCAGGAGGTCATCAATGACAGAAATGGGGAATTTGTCTTTGATGGTAAGTTTGTTGAGGGCAAGGAAGTCAGGACACATTCGCCAAGAACCTTCTTTCTTCAGGACCATGACCACAAGAGACGAATAGGGGCTCGTACTAGGGCAGATAACGCCTGCATTAAGGAGTTCTTGGACCATTTTCTCAATTTCATTTTTTTGGGAAAAAGGGTGACGATACGGATGGATATTGGGAGGAAGGCTTCTTGGTACAAGGAGACTGGAATGATCATGAACACCACGGGAAGGAGGGAGGCCTTGGGGAGTGGAAAATACCAATTGATATTTAGAAAGGATGGCTTGGAGGTCTTGTGGTACGGAAGGCATCTCTGTTGCTTGTATGGCATGGAGTTGGGTGATAACACTAGAATGACCCTTTTTGAGCATCTTTTCCATGCGATGGGAATTAATGATCTCAGGTGAACCTGTGGTGATGCCCTGGAACTTATATTGGTGGCCCTCTTGGTCGAATTTCATGGTTAAGTCTTTAAAATCCATGAGAATGGGACCTTTTATCCCTGATATCTAGGGATAACTAGGAGATCACGTCTCGAGGCCCACATGGTCCTAGACATGGAGTACCGAGAGAAGGAGTGACTTGTGCATGGCCCTGGAGGGCCCATCTTTATTTTTCTCAGCCAGACTTTGTCCTGTCAGCAGTAGCAGCTTCCATCACTACCGGCCTGGGCTTGCATCAAAGAGGGCTCTTGCTCCATGAGGTAATTGGTTCGAGGTATCATGGTATGTGTCATATTTGATCATTATAACCTTCTTATATATGCATTAGGTTCCTTTCATTTGGGATGACTACTTGGATCTTACACCATTCCACTTGACCATTGTTGGGGTGATTGATGGGGCAACTTAGCAAGGTGGTATTCATGGGTTTTGGTTAGCCACCAAGGGGGATTTGCAGAGCCATCGTCCACTCCCATCATCTTATCACTTTTTCATCTTATACCCCGCTCATCCATCCCATTCCCCTAGTCTGGCCATTAGGATGACCTTCCAGGGTACATCTTGTATTGTGGGAAGAAGGGGCTAAAGGCCCAGGGGGTAAAAGCAACTGGTAAAAGATAAAAGCCATAGGAAATGAAAACCTAGAGATGCTTCTCCCAGGGGATCCCCGAGAAGGAAATAAAAAGGCTCTCGATAAGAAACTAAGGGACCCTAAGAAAATGATAAAATTAATAAATGCAATACCTAACCAAGGGGATGGGAGGTCTCATCACGAGCCAACCCATTATGTTCATAGGTATTTAGCAGTATGACATCACCATCATCTGGTCACCAAACCAGGGCAATGACCTTTGGTTGCATGGCCAAAGGAAAGGGGGTCTCATCACAAGCCAGACTTCTCATTTCTGCGAAGATACTAGTGGGTAACACTGTCAGATCTGGCCACCAAGACAAGGCAGTGTCCTCTTCGTCAGACCTTGTAGTAAAAAAGAAATAAAAGAAAGATAAAGCAAAAAGGGGCTTGGAAAAATACATCCATGACGGGTACAGCTCGCCTCCTACAAAGGCACCCACAAACAACACCATCCCTTCGTCTTACTATGACTGGACATCCCTAAAACCATATCATCTCATTACACATGGCTTGAATGATCCTTTGAGGAAAATTCCATCTCCTGTGGGTATTAGCCCAATAGGTTTTTCTGTTGGTTTCCTTAGCTTTGTATAGTAGATTTGTGTAATGTCTTTGAGCTCTTAGATGATGTGATAGGGATTTCATGCATATGTTTGATAATTTTAATGATGAGATATGATTTACATTGCTATGATGTCTAGGACTGATAAGCCCATGGAGGGAATAGTCTTTGATGTGAAGGACCATTCCCGGCGGACAGGTACCAGAGGATCGGTGCACATGGCGAAATGATTAGCTCGGACCTCCATGGGGCTAAAGAGCCCATCAGATGGTTGTTGGGATGGAAGAGGCAGGACAAAGTTATGACGAACCCTTGCATAGAGAAGAAGAAGGACACCCTCATTAGGACGCTTTGGAAGAGATTGACCTATGGGGGATCAGCCCCTGCAGGTGGTATGATGGCTTTGATGGGCAGGACGCCACCAGGGCAGGCTGGACGTTTCCTGGAGGATGTGGCAGCGTGTTTGGACCTTGTGTCATGTGTGGCAGCTTGCAGGAGGCCTATAGGGGCCAACGTTTTTCTCCTTGGATGTTGATTATGCCCAAAAAGGGCCAACGTCTCCCCCAGAGGGGCTTGACGTCTCCCATTTTAGCTCTATTATGAAATTTTCAGCATTTTAAGTGGAAAATAATGAAATATTGTAAATTCAGCCTTGTCGACTGTTTTTAATGACCTAATTGTAATTTAAGGTCATAAGGATGATATAAATTGAGGACGTTTTACCCTCATTTGGAGATAACATAACTTACTCTCTTGTGAGAGACTTGCTCTTAGCTCTTGCCTTGGTTATTTTTGGTCTTTTGGAGTGAGGCGCTACACTTGGAGGATTATATTTGGCATGTGCATGGTGATTTTTATCATTGGAAGGTGTTACAACTAGGGTTTGATTATGCTCTTCATGAATTTGTAAGTACATTTTGCATGCAAAACTTTTTTGTTGAATGGTTGTAGGTAGAATTGCTTGCTTGTATTGTTACATTGTTATTATTTGCTTAATCACTAAAACCCTAGGGAGCCAACACACAAGTAGGTTGTGGCTTCATGTCCCCATGTTAAAAGATTGATTAGCCATTTGATTAGAGAAGGTTTAGCCTAGCCATAGCTACACTAGCCATTCTCTTTTCTTGAGTTAGCTTTGAACATAAATTGAAGAAAGAAGGCGTCCTAGGCCTAAT
>JZKD02S1736426.1:64475-87450 GCA_000966675.3 Picea glauca | reverse complement strand
GCCCCGTTTGGGTAAGTTGGTGCATCAACTTCCCAGGGTCGTAACTTTTGCATACGATCTCCGTTTTAGGCGTGTGATAGCTCGTTGGAAAGGTATTGTCAAGGAGATTCATTTTGGGGGCTCAATCATGCCTTCAGCTATCATTAAGAACCTCGATCTAGAAAAAACTTCATTTAGGCCCTCAAAATGGCCCCGGAAGTTAAAACCTGCTAAAAATAGTAAATTGCCAAAATGGCCAAAAAACTGTTTTGAGCCATTTTGAAAAGGTGGGTGGCCCCCGATATCCACCTGGATTATTTCATAAACCTTGTGTTTACCATAGTGCTTTGGTTCAGAACCTGTAGGTATAGATTCCTATGCAAGAGGAGCGGCTATCGACTCTCCTTGTAGTACCTTTGAAATATTGTTTCTCCTATTCCTTTGGAAATTGAGGAAACCATATTGTTGATCTGGGGGCAGGGTTTGGAATCTATAATGTACCTCTTCATAATACCTAACTCCCCTGAATATTTCGTCATATAGGGAATTTTCATGTGCATATCTTTTCATTTTGAATTGGGCTAGGTGGTTTTCCACAATCTTGTGTGGGTCATGCATTTTGAATTCGATGTCAACCAATTTGACACCTTCCATAGTCACATCCTCCTCTTTTGAGTGACCAAAATACATTAATAAAAACATGCCAACCTGAATTGGGAAAGTTGGCGATAATTTTTTCTTTGCTCCCTTCAGTTCTTTGTTGATGCCTCATGTTACTGTCTGGCAGGCCACTTCTCTGCATACCATTCAGTCTAGTTAGAATCATGGGAGAGCATGGGGAGGGACTGAGCATCCAAAAAAACTGATATAGGATAAATTCTCCTCAATATACCAATCTGCTAGCCTACCCAGATTTCCCATAATCCTATCTAAAATTCGAGGAGTTGGGTGGCCATATAGGGCTATATGGATAGGAACCACCACATGGTGACAGATTTCATAAAATAAATCTTTGGAATTTTCCTCCCATAGTTTGTAATTATATGACTGAATGGGCTCAACATTGGCCAAGTTCCATCTCCAATTCATTAGTGGGAAAGGCGTCATGAAACATATGGCATCCATGATATATGTCGACATGTCCTTTTGACTTTGTTGTTTTATATTCTACAATCACTTTGGCCAAGTTATCAAACATTATTTTGTCCCAATTAAAGGTAAAACCCTTTGCTACCTCATCCATGATGGATACCCATTCCATCGATAAATGTTTGGGACTCTTATTTCTAAAAAAACGACATATCATCAGGGCTACATACACCATGGGAACATCCAGAAAAATTGTGGCATATTTACCATGAGTTTCGGTTATGAATTTATCTAGGTGCCTCCACCAAGACTTGATTATATCGGGACAGTTCCTGGCATACTGAACGCACTCCTTTTTCTTGAAATCCAGAATGAATGCATCATTGAATGTATATTTAGGATTAGGGGATAGTTTGTACATTACTTGCATATATTCTAGACAGGAAGAGCCGACAAAGACCTTCTGGTGGTTGACAATGCTCCTGGTTTGAATGTCACCATGCTCTAAGGCCCAACTTATCATGTCGTTATAAGGCATGAATCTCAACTGTTCTTGTATTTTGTGCAGTTTTGACTGTGCTATACATCTGAGTTTAGCTGCATAAGTATCATCTTCTTCTTCAGCAGATTCGTCTGGACAATTGATGATTTCCTATTCTAGAACCTTGAACACCTACATCCAAGATTTAATAGTGTCCATATCTCACAGCGTGGTGTCCGACAGAACGTCCTCATTTGGATTTGAATCTTCTCCAGCCGCATCAATATTTTTCATCATTTTTCGTGGTGCCATAATCTCTAATAAATCGAGTGGGGCTACCTAATGCAGAGACAATTCATGAGATTTTCAAACTGATAAATCTTGCTAATTACGGAAGGTGAAAATGAATTTGAAATCCAAGTGCTTATATTCAAATCGGATACATTGATTTTTGTATAACTTCACTAACGAAAAAATTATTAACTTTAATGGAAATGTCTACATGGCGATCCACAATCCGCATTTGAATCATTACCCTAAATTAGTCATAAATTCCATCGATATTTGACGGTTCGTGTTCGGGATTTTTAGAAGAGACAAAGTGAGAATTTCCTGAATCCCGAATCTGCGAAGGTTAATCCCTGGATAATAATTTTTAAAAACTTAATTAATCACGTTTAAAAAGGTGTGTCAATTTCGAGTGTTTCAAGAGTTCGGACTTTGGGAACTTTAAATGTAGCTTCAGAGGAAATTCCTGAAACCCAAAATTGTGAAGTGATTAATTATCTAATAAAAGTCTTAATTAATCATATTTAACTTTAAGCATTTCGGAAATTCGGACTTCGGAGATTTTAGAATACGATACAAGGTAAGCGTCCAAACTCTAAAGTGAGAAGCCATTGATTATCTCTTGATCATGATTAACTTAATTAATTAACTTTTAATACTTTGGCATTTTGATATTTCGGTGATTCATTCCTTCATTCATTGTTAAACTCCCAAAGGATCATCTTCTGTAGTGACGTGTTATGGATGATGTCATTTTGGATGATAAGTCTAGGAAAGGGAGGTGCCACGTGTTAACTCAGAGAAGACTCAACGATACACATGTACTATGAATCGTGTATTTTAAAGGTTTAGGAAAATAAAAGAGAAGACACTTTTGCATTTCGGAGCTTTGAGGTTTTTATTGTTAAGACTTGTCACAACATCCGAAGCGCGGTGCTCCGAAACGACTATTATAGATTTACCTCTTTAAAAACCAGGTGTATCCAAAACTCCGGGGTATGTTGGGATTATTCGATCAAAAGGGAAAACTCATCGTTGGGATCACGTCTCCCTGCGAGACATGGAAGAACAATAGACTGAGTGCCTTTATTGGGTAAATGGAGTCATTATTTTGTTTCTGGGAAACACCTTTTATGGATTGATCATACACAGAAAAATGAACTTCAACCAAGTCTCAAAAAACCTTCAAAACACACCAAAGGATTGAACTTCTAGTTAGGCTATTTAAGATTTTACTTTCCTAAATATGAATTTGGATCTGTTTAAGATAATCAAAACGACTTTAACTGAAATATCAGACTTTGGTCAATTTAGTTAGCATCAAGGTTAAGTAAATTTAACAATTTATTTAGGGAATCCCTTGTTGGTTTAGAATGTAAATATTATCGGAAAGAGAACTAGATATTAGAGTATGTTATGTAGATGTGTATGAAAGTCCTACATATATCATAGATATTTCTTCACTGCCAACAAGCTTATTCATTACCCTGGTGAAGTTATCTACTTCTCCCATTGAATTTCCTTTCACCACTTCAATTCGCATTTTATTGAGATGAGGGTAATCATTACATGAATTTCCTTTCATCATCTCTTTTTGGACAAAATGGGGGAAATCAAATTACGAATTTTCTTTCATCATTTCTCTTGGACTAGATGGGGGCAATCGGATTATGAATTTCCTTTCACCATCTGTCTTGTTTTTTTAATATTTTTGAAGTGGAGGAAATCAATTTGTATGTATCATATGAGAGGTGATATCTACTTAAAATTTACCAACGAAGGTCTGTCAACAATATTTTATTGTACTTTGAACTAATTTTCTCCTGATCTCAAATACACCTTCGCCTATAGGGAAGATTTTATGGGAATTTTGATTTTTCAAGGATTGGCCTTGAGCGAATTAATCAGTTTAAAATCTGGTAGAAGAGCTAAAGTTGTCAGGATTAGCCTAGACATACTATCTTTAAGTTAAAATCAGAGGAATGATAAAGACTTTCTCCTAATCTCATTTCGAAAGTATGTTTTTTAAGGTTTTGGAGTGAAGGAAAAATTCTTTCTTTCTATGAAGATCAAGGGAAGGATAGCGAAATTTATAAGTGAATAAAATCTTGGGTATAGGAAAGATAAAACAGAATGAGGACTCAAAGAGTCTAACGTGGAAGAATCTCATTCCCACATAAGTTTGTTTATTGATTTTCCAACTTCCTTCTTGACCTGATTTTATTATTATTATCTTTTTCTTTTTATTTCATTTTTTGTTTCATTTCTATTTAATTTGGATAAGGCTTCAGAATTAATCTATAAATTTATACCTTTTTGATCCCTGATCAGGTAACGATATTTACATGGGTGAAACCACCTTTACATCCAATAATATTTCCTTAGAATTTTATCTTGAACTATAAGGATAGGAGTTCATACCTCTGATTTTATTTATATTTTCAATCAATCCGATCATTAATTTATCACTTGTTTTGAGAGAAATTAAATGTTTTGAAAATTGAGTGTTGGATTCTGATACACCCTTATCTCTCATCTAATAGAATGTATTATGCAAGAAAAAAAAATGGGAGGTGTCAGAAAATTCTATAGAATAGAGATGGTATGTGATATCTATGTTTTTACATTCTTGTTTTGATGATATCGAGTAAAATTGGTTTATTTACAGTAAAAGTAAAATTTGGATAATCTACAAAAGAAGATAAAATTGCAAATTGAAATAGGAAACCAAAAACAGTATATACAATGGGAATTGAAATATGACTATTACATAAAATGTTTTAGGTAACGCTCATTGATAGGAGCGTCAAGAATTTTTCCATCGAGATTATCCAGTAAGAATGAATTTTTCCCCTCAGCATCTGCAATCTTGAATGGTCTGAACCAGAGATGGTCGAACTTGTCGTATTTCCCCACATTCTTTCTTAGCGTCCATGTCTTTAGTTTTTTTTATCAAAAAGGGCCTTCATATTATCTTGGTACTTTTGAAGTTTGTCATCCACTTCAGCCCTATTTTGTTGTATTTCAATTATTTGATTCATCCTTCTTGTAACGTCGTTTGGATCTTCACTTGCATACTTCTAAAGCTTCATCACTGGAAGAGAGAGATTGATAGGAAAGACAACGTTAGTACCATAAACCAATTTAAAATGGGGCATGCCTATTGATTTCTTGGCATCGATTCGATTCTCCCGTAAGGCATATTAGAAGTAAACGTTCCAAGCCTTCTTATTTTCTCTCAACACTTTTTTTATTATAGTCATTGGGCTCTTGTTGGATGATTCATCCAGCCTATTCCCATGAGGATAATAGGTTGTAGAATGTCCTAACACAATGTTGTATTTTTGGCAGAAATTGACCATTTCCATAGATTTGAAAGCTTGGGCATTGTTAGTGACTATTTTTTGAGGACAACCAAATCTTGATAGGATATTCTCTTCAAAGAATTTTATTACTACCGAATCTGTAGCATTCTAAGTTGGAACGGATTCGACCCACTTCATGAAGTAATCGGTAGCGGATAAAATCCATTTATGTTGGTTCTTGACTATGGATGGATTTCTATGATGAAATCTAGACCCCATTGTTGAAAGGGAGCTTATGTTTTAACTAGGATTAAAGGTAGTGCAGGGAGATTTTGCTTACCAGAGAATAGTTGGCAAGAGTTGCAGGCTCTGACCTTGGCATTCACATCATTAAATAACTTTGGCCAATAATATCTAGCTCTTAAAATCTTATAGGTCGTTTCCCTTCAGGCGTGGTGTCCTCCACACATTCCTTCATGTAATTAATTTATGACGCCTTCTGTTTCAGATTTTGTTAAGCAACACAAAAAGAAACCTAGGGGATCTTTCCAGTACAACTGACCATCAATAATACAATATTTAACTATGTGTAACTTCAAAGTTCTCTCTTTGGAAGAATTTATGTCATTCGGGAACTATAGGGTAATGAGGTATAAAACAATGTAGCAATACCAAGCAGAGGAATAAAGCTTATCTTCAATCCAAATCATAGGTGTTTGATCCTCGAGCTCCTCTATATCTTAGAGATATCTGTGCAATTCTAGGTGATTTATCCTGAGTGACCTGAAATTTGATTTAGCTAACAATTTCTCCAGGCCTTGACCTTTGAATAGCTTGGTTGGTTTCACTTCTAAATCAAACTTCTTAATTGTAACCAACCACCGACCTCTCTTTCCATCATTGTCTGGCTAAACCAAGATTTCTTTGACAACGCTTGTTGGTATGTGAGCAATTATTTTGGAATGCAACACATATGTCCTGGAAGCCTTGAGAGATTTCACTATTGCGTAAGCTTGTTTCTCAAGTATATCATATCTTATTTCCACATCCCTTAGACTTTTACTGAAAAAGGCTATCAATTTCTTGGAGCATTCTTCGTTCTCTTGCAGGAGCATTGTTGTGATAGTATGTTCAGAAGAGAAAGAAAAGATCAAGAATTCCTTAGTATAGTCTGGACTTTATAGAATCGGTGCTTCGCCTATAGATTTATTGACTTGCTCGAAAGATGCTTTGGATTCTATAGTCCACTTCACTTATCCATGTTTTTTCAACATATCTGTAATCAATTTGATAATTTCAGCGAAGTTAGGGATAAATATTCTTTAAAAAATTACCTTCCCTAAAACGTATTGGATTTCTTTCTTATTTCTAGGAATTTTTATCCTTTCAATAGCCTCGACTCCTTTAGGATCAATATTGATTCCATCGTTTGAAGCTATATGGCCTAAAATATTTCCTTCTTGCATAGAAAAATGTGACTTTTTAGGGTTAAGAGACAAACCGAATTTTCTACATTTCTCAAAAGTTTGTTTGAAGTGAACGAGATGTACTGTATCAGATTTGGAAAAGACGGTTAGATCATATAAATAAATAACAACAAATTTTTCTCTCTCATCAATGAATGCTATATCCATCTCTCTTTGGAAAGTGACTCCTCCATTCATTAAACCAAATGGCATTTTATTGTACATGAAAGTTCCCCATGGAGTGGTAAATGCATTATTTTCTTTGTCATCTTCATGGATAACAATTTGATTGTATCTGGAAAAACCATCAATCATGGACATTTTGTTAGCTCCAACTACTTTTTCTAGAACATGACCCATTTTTGGTAGTAGGTATTTGTCTTTGAGGGATGACCAATTTAAGTTTTTGAAATCACATAGAGCCTTATTTCTCCATTTTTATTTCTGACGGGTACCAAATTTGCTACTCATTCGGAATATCTGAGTGGAATGATAATATTTGCATCGAGAAGCTTCTTGAATTCCCTTTCTATCATTGGTAGGAGAATAGGATTTATTTTTCTAAGTTTATGCCTGAAAGGTTTGATACCATGTTTCAAAGGAATCTTGTGTTCAATTACAGAGGTGTCATAAGTTTTCAGATCATCATAGGAACACACAAAACGTATTTATACTTTCTAAGCAACTCAACATACTTATCCTTCATTTGGGGTCGAAGGTATTTATATATATTGACAAGTTTAGGATCTTCTTTTGTTCTTATATTACAGGCTTCAACTTATTTAGGTTGGGGACATAAGGTAGACTTTAAAGGTATATCATCTTGTTCAAAAAATCATTCTAAGGGGATCATGCCTCTAGGAATCTGATTGTTCTTAAGTATGAGCAAGCGGTGGTTTGTAATATTGTCTTGGAATTTTTCCGGGTTCTCTCCTTCTTGCATAACCCAAATGGGATCATTCTAGTTTTCCTGATCTATGTGTGTTTCAGAAAACTCATCAACCATCTCCAGAAATTGTTTGATCTTCTCGTCATCTTCAAATACTTGTCAATGCTGAACATTGTTCGGGATCGAAGGTCTGTTCCTCATTTCAATATGATATTTGAGTCTTAGGACACTAGGTGGTACAAAGGTCACTGCAACTTTGGCTAAAGAGTTTGCTTGTTGATTTTCCATTCTGGGAATAGAGTGAATATTAAACGATGAGATGAAATTCTCTATCAAATCCTAGGCACAATTTTTGTATGACCTTAGCCTTAGATGCTTAGCTTGATACTGTTTCTTTATTTGTTTCACAATAATCTTTGCATCACCATAAACTATTACATGTTCAATTTTTAACTTTCTAGTAGCCTCTAATCCTAAGACTAGAGATTCATACTCACAGACATTATTTGTATAATCAATATCCCTATGCAATCTATATGAGAAGGGAATAACGTATTCATCTCCAGGTGCTACAAATAACACTCCATCCCCTGCTACTTCACAGAAACAAGCACCATCAAAAAACATTTTCCACATTTCTTCTCTACTATTTACATTTTTCTTTGTTTTTTCTACTTTTTTATTTTCTTCTTCTACACATTCCTCGAAATTGTCATCTAGCGATAACATAAAATTTCCTAAGTCCTGATCAACAACATAGACTGGGTAATTATTTGGATTTTGAGGGCCACTTACCGTATACGCCAGTCTAGTTTCTTTGTACAGTTGTGTAAATTGTCCACCGAAAATTGGGATTGTAGCATAAGTCATATCTAGTTGAACTGCTCCTCCTAATTTGGTGCCTTAAGACCGGGATAAAAGAATGTCGTATTTGGCAGGGACGTCAACAATGACAACATCCATAAGGACACTTTTTACAGGGATTTGAGCAATATTTACTACGAGATGTTTAATCATCCCAAGACACTTAACTTTTTTGGAATCAAACGAGTACAAGTCTTGATAAGGTCTAGTAATTTCGAGGCCTAATTTCTCCATGATAACTTTAGGCATTAAATTATGAGAGGCCTCGGAATCTAACATGCATTTATGGAGTAAATGATCATGCACATTTAGTATAATATAAAACGGAGACACGGAATCATTAGTGTTTTTGATGTGTGGACCGAACATGATCATAGGTCTTTCATCTTGTAGATTAATAACATCTGTGTGACATTCAGCATTAGCAAAATTTATCACTTTAGAAATTTTCTTTTTATAAATCGGATTTTTTGCAAGCTCAACTAGAAGCATGGGAATTTTAATTTTATTAAGTTCATTTTCTAAACTTAAATCTCCGATTGTTTTTTCTATTTCTTTGGTTGGAATTTTTGCTTCTGTATTTTTCAGTTTTTTGGTTTGCGTTGTTCTTGTTTCAACTGGTTTTTTCCAGGCAACTTATGTTTTAGTTGATGGTTTAGTACTTACTGCCTCATTCGTTTTACTTCGCGAAAAAATATTTTTTAGTGGAACATTCTTAGGATTTTTCTCTCTGGGCCTGAGATCATACTTTTGTTGGAGTTAGGCTATTATTGAGTCAATGATTCCTTGATAGGTAGAGTCTCCCAGATTGTTGATGTTTTCTTCATTATTAAGCAAGGATTCTAGATCTAAAGACTTCTTGCAATCTTTTCTTTTTAAATGTGGCTCGATGTCATCATCACTAAGGTTGTTCAGGTCTTCTTCTAACTCCTCATAATTTTTCATATCATCCCTAAGCATAAAATTTTCATTTTTAAACGGGGCTTCGATATTTTGATATTCATTTTTTATTTGTCTATGTTGCATATGGGGTTAGGGTTTCTCTTGAACTGATTCCTAACCTAAGTATCAGGTTTGAATTGGTCTAATTCCATTTTGGATATCTTGTTTCATAAGTCTTTAATTATCTTAGCCATCTCATCCATTTTTTCTTCTGCGGACATTCCAGATCCAGAGCATCATGCATGTTCTTTGAAACGTTTAGGTTCTTTGGTTCTTGTCTCAACGTTAGTTTTTAATTTCTCAGACTCCATCATATTGGATTCAATTTCTATGGCATCATCTTGCATTCTTTCAGACCAAGGTCTATTGCCTGGTAGCACTTCAAGATGGCGTCAACCTTCATAAAAAGGTCATGTTGGGCAATTTCCAGCTTCTCATTTATTTCCAATGCTTGAGTTTGGAAAGTCGAAATGTATATTGAGGTACCTTCGTTCAGCTTCAATCTAGCTTTTAGTTGTCTTATAAATTCATCACCTTTATTGATTAAAGCCTGGTTGATTTTTGAACTATGATGGAGCTCATCAAGATTTGACTGGAGCTATTGAATTTGTTGTCGATCATTAGCTCTGATCTGCTTGAAGTCTTGACTCATTATGTCTCAAACAATCTATTCAGCGGTGTATATCTTCTTTTGTAATTTTTCTACCAACATATATTTTTGTCGTAGTTGTTCAGCTAAATCGTTCACAGACCATTGATTAGCGGTGGAAAAAGCACCTAATGAACCTGCAACTTCTTTCGTGAATTTTGTGCCATGTCGATCATTCTTGTCATACACTATTCTCTTCCTTTTAGTTATCACTCCATCTTTCTGGCATGATTCCTTTTTCACGATGGCCTTCCTTTTCTTACTAAAGAAGAAATCTAAGGGAGGCATCTCTTCGAGTGATATGGGAGTAAGATCACTTACAAAAATAATTTTGTAACTAGGGTTTTCGAAGCTAGATTGAAGAGAAGTGGTGTAATGGGAGTAGCGATCTCTATGGACTATTGTTTCTCCGTGGTATTTGAGATGTCAGCAGGGGTAGTTGGTGACGAGGGAGGTGAAATTTTTCCTTGTTTTAGGTAAGCTTTGAGTTGAGCTAGTGTCTGGGGGATCAGCTGTCCTGATAATGAGGATTCTAATTCTTGTGTCAAAACCTTAGAGCTCTTCGGGGTTTCCTCAACCTTGTGTTTACCAGAGTGCTATGGTTCATAAACTGTAGGTATAGATTCCTCTGCAGGAGGAGCGACTATCAATTCTCCTTGTACTTCCTTTGGCAGACTGTTTCGCATGTGCCTTTGGAAACTGAGCAAACTAGCTTGTTGATCTAGGGGAAGGGTTTGGAATCTGTCCTGCACCTCTTCATAAGACCTAACTCCCCTGAATATTTCGTCATATGGGGAATTTTCGTGCATATATCTTTTCATGTTGAATTGGGCCATGTGGTTTTCCATAATCTTGTGTGGGTCATGCCTTTTGAATTCGATGTCAACCCATATGACACCTTCTAGAGCTGCAGCCTCCACTTTTGAGTGACCAAAATGTAGTGATGAAAACATGCCAACCTGAATAGGGAAAGTTGGTCATACCTTTTTCTATGCTTCCTTTAGTTCTTTGTTGATGCCTCCTCTTACTGTCTGGAAGACCACTTCTCTTCATACTAGTTGGTCTAGTAAAAATCGTGAGAGAGCATGGGGAGGGACCGAGCATCCAAAAACTATGATATAGGATAAATTCCCCTTAATAAACCAATCAACTAGCTTACCCAGATTTCCCATAATCTTATATGAAATTAGAGGAGGTGGGTGGCCATTCAGGGCTATATGTACAAGAACCACCACATGGTGACAAAATCTTTAGAATTTTCCTCCCATAGTTTGGAATGATAGAAATGAATGGGATCGACATTGATCGAGGTCCATCTCCAATCCATTAGTGGGAAGGGCGTCGTGAAACAGATGGCGTCCATGATATATGCCGACGTATAGAAGGGGGTGGGCTGTTCTTTTGACTTTGTTGTTTTATATTCTTCAATCTCTTTGGCCAAGTTATCGGACAACATTTTGGCCCAATTGAAGGTAAAACCATCTACTACCTCGTGCATGATGGATACCCATTCCACCAAGAAATGTGTGGGACTCTTCTTTCTGAACAAGCGACATAGCATCAAGGCTACATACACCATGGGAATGTCTAGATACATTGTGGGATATATACCATGAGCGTCGGTTCTGAATTTATCTACGTTCCTCCACCAAGACTTGATTATATCAAGACAGTTCCTGGCGTACTGAACGCAATCCTTTTGCTCAAAATCCAGAATGAATGCAACATTAAATGTATATTTAGGATTAGGGGGTAGTTTGTACATTACTTGCATATGTTCTAGTCGGAAAGATCTGGCAACGACCTTCTGGCGGTTGACAATGCTCTTGGTCTGGATGTCAACATGCTCTAAGGCCCAACTTATCATGTCATTATAAGGCATGAGTCTCGGCTGTGCTGCTATTTTTTGCAGTTCTGACTACGCTATACATCTGATTTTAGTTGCATAAGTATCGTCATCTTCTTCAACAAATTTCTCTGGACAGTTGATGATATCTTGTTCTAGAACCTCGAACACCTACGTCCAAGATTTAATAGTGTCCATGGCTCATGGCATGGTATCTGATAGAACGTTTGTGTTTGGGTTTGAATCTTCGCCATCCGCATCAAGATTTTTCATCATTTTTCGTGGTGCCATAATCTCTAAGAAATTGAGTGAGGTTACCTATTGTAGAGAAAATCCGTGAGATTTTCAAATTGATAAAGCTTGCTAATTGCGGAAGGTGAAAATGAATTTGAAATCCAAGTGCTTATATTCAAATCAAATACATTGATTTTCGTATAGCTTCACTGACATAAAATTTATTAACTTTAATGGAAATGTCCACTTGGCAATCCACAATTCGTATTTGAATCATTACCCTAAATTATTCATAAATTCCATCAATATTTGGCGGTTCATGTTCGAGAGTTTTAGATGAGAAATATTGAGAATTTCTCGAATCTCGAATCTGTGAAGGTTAATCCCTGGATAATCTCTTTTAAAACCTTAATTAATCATGTTTAAAATGGTGTGTCAATTTCGAGTGTTTCAGGAGTTCGGACTTCGGGAATTTTAAATGTAGCTTGAGAGGAAATTCCTGAAACCCGAAGCTGGGAAGTAATTAATTATCTAATAAAAGTCTTAATTAATCATATTTAACTTTAGGCATTTCGAAAATTCGGACTTCGGAGATTTTAGAATACGATAGAGGGTGAGCGTCTGAACCTTGAAGTGCGAAGTCATTGATTATCTCTTGATCATGATTAACTTAATTAATTAACATTTAATACTTTGACATTTTGATATTTCGATGATTCTTGCCTTCATTCTTTGTTAAAATCTCGAAGGATCATCTCTCATAGTGACGTGTTATGGATGATGTCATTCTGGATGATGAGTCTAGGAAAGGGAGGTGTTACATGTTAACTCAGGGAAGACTCGAAGGTACATGTGTACTACAACTCGTGTCTTTTAAAGGTTTAGGAAAAGCAAAGAGTAGACACTTCTGGGTTTCGGAGCTTCGGGGTTTTTATTGTTAAGACTTGTCGCAACATCCAAAGCGCGGAGTTCTAAAATGACCATTATAGATTTACCTCTTTGAAAATTAGGCAGCTCAAAAATTACGGGGCTATTGGGATCATTCAATCAAAAGGGTAAACTCATCAATGGTGGACATCGTGTGCACCTTGTTATTAACTAATTAGCCATGAATTGCATTTGAAATTAAAATGTTGTTTACCAAGATTCCACTTTCTTTGGCAAAAATCGTAGTTTCATTTGCTGAAAAGTAAAAAGTTCAAAAGTTCAGAATTGTATGTGTTCCAACACAAGCAATCAGACGATAAGAAAACTTGAGCCAACCGAGAGCAATCAAAGGAGAAAAACACTTCAAACCCCCCAAAAAAGGTTCCCTCCCCAGTATGGTCGCCAATTCTCTGACGAGGAAAATCATTCTATGGCATGGGGTAAATAATAACAGACAAAAATGATTGTAGAAATCAACTCTAATATCAAGTATGCTATATAAACAAACATGCTAACAAGACAAGATAAAGAGCCTACCTCATCCAGACATTCGATGAAGTCCATTGTTGATCACTTGACTCAAAGCTATACACCTACAACTTGTCCTCAAGAAACAAGACAGACAAGCATATGGTGATAATATATAAAGTTAACACATATAATAGCATAATCCATCAATATTCATAACAAATAGGCCCATGGAATAACAATTCAAATATTTGCAAGACATTAATTGGATGATAAAAGAGTATTTCTATTAAAATGTAATCAATAGAAGTGTATGAATGACAAACTTTCGTGTCGACATGTTATGAACCGAGAAACTAAGTCCCTTTCAGTTGGGACTCCACCACTTCAATCCTCCACCAAAAGCAAGCTCATATAAAAGAGACAATGAGGTTTTCTATCAAATAGGGAAGAGCTTGGGGGATGAACAATGTGTTCAAACTTAAAAGGACAAAGGGATGCAGACTCAATATGAAGTGAATAATTTATCCAGAGTAACTTTTCTCTCAAAGTTGAATTCTTCTCTCCCTTTTCCAGAGCTTGGATATAGTCCATTTATAGCCCTCAAATGGAATTGAAGGGTCGATTCAGAACGTTTCCAATATATGGAAGATCATGGATCATGGATCTCGTGACGTGACATGGAAACCTGACACCATTTATTGATTTTGGGCACAAAACTCGATGTACGTGGGTTGTAATGGTGCAACCTGTGTATATGCATGTTGTATAGTTGTTAGGCCATGTATATGTGGAAAAATGTGTTTTTTAGCTCTGAGAATTACAAAAAGGGACTTCAAGTTTGCATAGGGAAATGGAAAAGACCTTCTAAGCAAATTGCATGGGGTGAGACAAATCTTGCTATAACATTAACAACCACAAATTTAACATTTAGTAAAATCAGTACTTTAGAACTTTGGACATTATCTTCCCATAGTGGAGTGGAAACTGAAATTTCACAATTAATTGAATGAAATAATTGAAGTGTGAGGTAGGTTTCCAAACAATGTTTTTTAAGAATTCATGGATTTATAAAGTTTTTATAATATGGATACTAATCTTAACCATGAGACCAAATACAAACGGTGAGAAACTTGTTTAATAGAATTTAAAACAATTTATTATTTTAAGAATTCACCTCGATCTAGAAAGCTTTTCTATTATGAATATAGATCTTAACCAAAAGGCCAAATATATTTATAATAGATCTTAACCAAAATACCAAATATAAACATTGACAATGTCCTTATTATTCATTTTAAAAACTTAAAAGATGGTTTGTTATGCCATTTCTATAATACTTTACTTGAATAAGTCTATGTAGCCATATGAACAGATTAAGTTATTTGGCATTGCCCATTTTGCTATTCATTGTAGAAACTTAAAAGATAAAACTGGTTTGTTATGGCATTGCTATAATACTTTACTTGAATAAGTCTCTGTAGCCAAATGAACTGATTAGGTTATTTGGCATTGCCCATTTTGTTAAGATTAAAACTATCTTTTTTGAGATCATTCAACAATCTAAGCTTCATGCAGTCACGATTGGTTCTGCATGAAACTGATACAAATATGGCCTAGAAAATTACAGAGAATATAGATATTGTGTAGTTATAATCGATAATTTAAACTTTAAACTACAATTCCATTTATACTTCCTGGTCTTGAGCTGTAGATTTGTACGCTTTGCTGCTTTGCTGTCAGTTTAGCCCGAGCTAAGCGTTAGAATGTACATTTTGACGTCATGTGAATCAACAGTTGATGTGAGGCTGCCTTGTAAATCTGATGGGAGGTATGAATGCTGCAATGTTAAAATGGGAAGAAGTGTCATAATCAATCCACTAGCTAACCGTAATCGCACTAATTATTTTTTTTATGTGAAACCAAGAGAAGAGAATGATGTTTGTCGATACCCTAATAAAAAATTTCTATCCAGTGAATGATGCTAAAGATTTTGGTTGTGTAAAAATAAATATAATGCCAAAGGAAGAAGAAATAGCCATACAGCCCACAAGTCTCTAGCTTGAACAATAGCATCGGAGGGAAGGCCAATGTCTCCCCAATTGGCAGTTATAGCAGCTTGTGAACTGCTTCTGTTCCACAGGATTACAGCAACTCTGTTGTTGGACAGTGGCCCAGCCCAAACCTGTAATTATTTATATGTTCAAAAATATATTTAGAGAAAATATGTCAAATTTAGAGTACATATATTGACATTAAAGGCCCAAAAGAGAATGCATAAAAAGCACGACAAAGAAAGGCCATACAAATATTGAAACTACATACACTTCCACATAATCTGATATTTAATAAAATTTGATATTACTCACGGGTACATATAGTACATAGAATTCTGAGACGGAATCAATCTTCACAGAAGATAAATATTCAACCTACAAGAATTGCATACCTCAAGATCCCCTTGCTGGCTGACTTTCTTCCCTTGAACTCCTAATGGGTCTGCACAAATCCAAAAGAATTGAAAGATATCAATCAACTAAATAAACTTTGAAACTCATACTGAAAAATCCTCTTCCAAAGGATTTTATAAAGATGACCTTGGTTGACATTAATGACTTCATTGTTGCTTAGAATCTCTAGTGTTTCTGAGGTTGCAGACCTTATATCGCATCCAATCAGCAGGGGTGCCTGCAGAATATAAGATTTATCAACTAAATCTTCATGAAACATCAAAATTAAACTGTTAGAATTCGATAATGTGTCTATATATATGAGGAATTCATTGGCTCTCCATCAATTCTGCTATATATACTCTATTTTGGTCTGTTATTTTTTTTATTCTGCTTTGTTCTAGCGTTCTTTTGTGTTCAGCTGATGTATTGTTGACTTCTGAGTTGTTTATTCAGTTTTACGCGCGGACCATTCGTTACCTTCATCAAAGCCCATATGCTGAAGTGTGATCGATATTCCACGGTGCTCATATTGCCATTTCCAACCTCCAACATGTCAGGATCTGATTCAGACAATGACCAAAAACAAAACGCAAATTGGAAAGAGAGGTTGGAATTTATAATAGAAATATTAGCAGAAGCATCATGACAATTTATATGATATCAACAGAGTTGTTAAATCACCATTCCATCCACCAGGCCCCGCATAAGCTGCCCACTGGTCATTCTGGTCAGCTCTAGATGTGATGCTGTAAGAAACAAGTTACAGTGAGAACACTCATCAAAGGGAATTAAATATATATCATACATAGGAATGTATATTGTTCATTTTCAACCTTTTATAAGACAATATACTCCCTCTCTCCCTAGGAACCTATGCTGTCCATTACCTATCCCAATTGTCTTGAATGTCTCCTGTAGTTCTCCAACTGTTTGCAATCTTGGGTCCCCAAGTTGCAGGATTCTGGTCACCCCTGCAGAATCAAACACAAACTGCCTGTAACATCTGAAGAAAACAAGCTTCTAGGCGACCTTTCTTCTTTGATTAAAGACAAGATTATTCACTGATGCATCTTACCATTCACACATTGAATAGAATATAGGACGACCTGCGTTACTAAGAGCTTCGCTCATTTTTGGATACCTGTATGTTTTCCATACAAGTTCAATACCCAGGCTGGATAGAAGTCTAGACCCATCTATGGAAAGCTTGTTGATCAAACATAGCATAAATAATATGTACCTCTCTTGAGGGTTTGTGCCATTATTAAAGCAGTTATCATATTTCAAATAGTCTATTCCCTGAACATTCATCCACAACGTACCCAGCCATTTTTCAGTATTGCAACGATCGCACGATTCAAGGTCAAAATCTAGGAAGAAGTTGAGAAAATGTATCGACGGAGTGCAGCTTACCCATGAAGCAAACGTTTTAGCATCTTGTTCCTCGTATCCAAGAGAACCTGGCATGGTTTTATCGCATGTATAATATCTGGCAAAATATTCCAAACACGAAATCAATTTGAATGCACAGGTAAAACCAGAATGAATCAGAATTTTTATATAGTGGTTTTGATTGATCTAGTATTTTTTGTACACTAACCCAGCATCAGAATAAATTCCAAACTTGAGTCCCTTAGAGTGTACGTAATCTGCCAGAGCCTTCATTCCCGAAGGAAACGTTGAGGCTTTAGCAACCAGATTACCCTGACAATCCAGAAGCTCTGCGTTCAATTAATAAAAAATTCTGGGCTCCAACGAAAGAATTTGTAAGTATAAAACAAGTGAAGGAACCTTATAATTTTATTCTCTCTTGTTCGTTGAATCTGCAACAATACCTGAGCATCTCGGTTCAGCTCACCCCAGCAGTCATCTGATAGTCCACTAACACAAGCATGGGTTTAACAATATAGCACTAGTTATTCCATTATTGGTAAGTATATACGTTTATGCTTTCTAGGAATTACAGTGAGGACCTGGAAGAATATACGTTACCTATATTCACATATTCATATCCAACCTTGGATAATCCAGTGGAAACCATTGCATCAGCTGTATCACACAAATTCATACGAAAGTACCCAATTCAAAATATTACATTCTAAGTGGATTATTTTTATAACGATGAGCCAAAAGCTATTTTTTTTTTTAATGTTTATGTTTGGGTCGGGGAAATTGAACTCGAAACCTCATGGAACTTCATTTTCATGGCACTTACCAATTGAGCTGCCCCCGGAAGCCAGCCAAAAACTATTTTAAATGACTGTTTTCAAAAGAGATAAGCAAGCTACCTGTTCCTCTGATAATATTCTCATCAATGTTGCAGCCGAAATGATTCCAACTATTCCATCTGAGCACGGAACACAGTCAGGTCTATATATGTGAGTATCTGTGTATATACGACATAATTATATCATATCAGAATTGCCAATAGCATATGATTCAGAGGACATTACCCCATCTGAGGCGTCTTGCCAAGCCCATTAGACGATAGATGCCTATGAATTGGACGACCTCCATTTGTCTGATCCCACAAGCCAATTAGAAAAAGAGCCACAAGAAAAACAGATACCATCTTCATGAAAGGATAAAACTAAAGAATTACAACAAAGCTGCTGTGAACTGCAGGCTTAACTGGCTTTATAGATTTTCTGGTCCGTGACTCCTTCAGCCTGACAATATTCTATTTGTCCTTTATCTTTTGGCTGGATTATTGAGAATGGAAACTCCCCCATTAAATAACCTTAACTGATAATAGTTATCATCAGATCGTCATCGTCCGCATTGTTTTAGCATTAATAGTTTTCAATTCACTTTTCTAACTTCGCAATTGGACATAAGCCAGCAACGTAGATTAATAATAATATATTTAGGTAAGAGATTCTATATGCCTTGGATATAGTGCTATTTCTGTACATTCCCACTTATGCTATACGTGTCAGAGTACAAATCTACTATGCTTCTCAGTGGAATATGCAGCTGTCTGTGTCCATCCATTAGCAGCCGACAAAATCTGCGCAGATTCTTTACCCAGTGCAAAAAACTTTCGCAAATTGCAATTGGTTTGTTGGTTACTTATTGAATTAATGAAACAGGCATAGCCTCTTAGAACGACAGACACGAAATTGGGTTGAGGCAATTTGGAATTTTCCCTACCGACTTCAGCACTCGGAGAATGATGCATTTCATGTGCTCGATCGATTTCTTTTTCAATGTAAATTACTTCCCTGCAATGCTCGACGCCATTTTGCTGAAAAATCATGGTGTATGATGTAAGAGGTATACTCCTAAAATATATACATGATGTATGAGGTATACTATTAAAATATAAATATATATATATATATATGATGTAAGAGGTATACTCTTAAAATAGTTAAATCCCTGTGAAGTGTAGGACATTCATTGCTTCATTTTATTGAATTAATATTCATTCCTAAGAAACTTTGCTCCTTGTTTGGAACAATGATCTCAACACAGACACGTTTTTTTCCTCCTTGAATAAACAATGGTCTCAACACATACACGTTTTTTGCTCCTTGATGAAACAATGATCTCAACACATGGACGTTTTTAAGGACTAAACGGTCTTCATTTAAATTATGAACATGATCAAATTTTCAACTCCACTTTGGAAATATTTCATTTGACTAACGTTATGTTTGTGGGTAGAATAGTCTACCTAGGTAATTTTTATAATTTTTTTTTATAAGATCAAGATGTATTCACTACATGGATTTATTTATCATAAGACACCTCACCCTCTTTAACCCTAAGCTTTTTAGAGAGCTTAAAGGGTCTTCATTTAAATTATGAACATGATCAAAGTTTCAACTCCATTTTGGAAGTATTTCATTGGTCAAACATTATGTTTGTGGGGTAGAATAATCTACCTATGTGATTTTTATAAAAAGAAATTATAAGATTAAGATGTATTCATTACAGGGATTTATTTATCATAAGCCACCTCACCCTCTTTAATCCTAAGCTTTTGATAAGAGTTTACATGTTAAAATATTTTGACAAATTTGATTTTATTAGGTTGGGGACAACGTTATCAAATAATTACTTGTGAGGTACATAAGCCACCCAAATCCCTATTTTAGATCCAAATTCATTATCATAGAATTGAACACTATTCCCTTATGGTTTTTGTTGACACTCTAGCTATTCTATCTTTAACCTTTCTCCTTAGTCCCAAGTTTAGAATGTTCTTCAAGCCAATAATAAAGAAATTTAGGTTCATATTATTTTGTAGCATGATGTACAAAAATCTATCAATGCCCAACCTTAAATGGTGGGTCCCACCATTTTTTTAAGGTTCGAATAGGCTTCATCATAGGCATTCAAGAATCTTCAGTAATTTTTAAATCCCCCAACCATGTTAAGGTCTCAACACCAGATGATCTAGTCAATTGAGGTATCGACCTTGTTCAGGTTTTTAAAGCTTTTTAGGTTGCCAAATAAAGTAGCAAACCGGATAGTCAAACTTGAGTTGCAACCCCAAAATCACATGTTTGAATTTATGATGTTAGGTGGTTGTTGTGTTATTTATGTCTCCTACCATTCAAATGATGTTCGAATTTTGTATGGTATCTTCAATGTTAGCTAAATTTTTGTTCACCTTAACTAGACCCTAAAGAAGAGGATTGGACGATTTCACATATTTCCCTCGTGCCTATCAGTGATTCAAATTTGAACAACAAATATAAGATATCCACTATGCAGTGCTGAAGAGAATCCTTTCAAACCACCAATGGTTTATAGTGGTCACATTCTTGGTATTAGTTTTCCCCTTTTACTTGAATAATTTCAAACCTATCAGAGCCCTTATTGCAACCAACAGTTAGGTTAACTATCATCTCCATGGCATCCAACAACCCAACATTTGTAATGAACAATAGTTCATTTACATAATATCTAAAATAAATAGGATAAGTATTTAAAATCCATATAGGATAATATATATAATTGATAAATGAATCAATGAGATTTGATAGATTTATTGATACAATGAGCCTTATGATAGTATAGTTATATGCATTGACTAGTCATGAAGGTGAAGGGTTATGTCCCTTATATTTGTGTCTTGTATATTATTACTATTATTTATGTGTTTTATTCTCATTACAACCTTCATCCAACACTAATCCTAAAAATTGGTGCTTAGGGCCCCCAAAATTCACTAGAAATTGATAACCCAAATTTGAAAAACTAAATACTATATCTAAGATGTCCTAAATTCTAATCTCTCCCATCTAGAGCATCAATAAATACATATGGTACATGTGTAGATCCATTTTGGATCAATTATGTTTTTATCTTTTTGTATTTTGTAACTTTGTATTCTAATTATTAATATATTATAATAATTGTGGTTAATATTATGGATGGGTTGTGGATAATATATTGCATTAAAATAAGTTTTAGTTTGAGGTATCATGTAAAAAGAATAATAGAACATCCAACCTTTGGTATGATAATGAATGTAAAATTTTTATGAAATCCATTAGGGATGCTTCTAATGAGTCCTTAAAACTTGATAAGATAAATATTTACAAATCCCTAATTAAAAGGGAAAAAATATACTACATAAATAAAAAGAAATAGTGGCTTTTACATCTGTCTAAGCTTGATCCTAAGAAGTACGGAGGTAAATTCTAATTTGTAAAAATAAAGAAATTAATATGATTCCTGATCCAGGTGGATATTGGTGGCCACCCACCTTTTCCAACTAGCTCAAAACAGTTTTCTGGCAATTTTGGCAATTTACTATTTTTAGGAGTTTTAAACTTCCGAGGCCATTTTGAGGGCCTAAATGAAGGTTTTTAGGGATTGATATTATGAATGATAATTGAAGGCATGAATGAGCCCCCAAAATGAATCTCATCGATAATACCTTTCCAACGGGATATCATACGCCTAAAACGGAGATCGTATGCAAAAGTTACGACCCCGAGAAGTTGATGTACTGACTTACCCAAATGGGGCCCACACAAATTTTGGCGCTTCATCTCCTAAGGTTAGGTTTTTGGATGTCTAGGGTTTCTGGCATTCCTTTTTATTGTAAAAAGGCCTTCAGAGCCTCATTGTAATCATCTTCTTGTGAATGCGAGTAGCCGTCACATCTCTTCTCAGAGATAAGCTGAAAAATCATGGTATATGATGTAAGAGGTATACTCCTAAAATATATACATGATGTATGAAGTATACTATTAATATATATATATAATTGATGTAAGAGGTATACTCTTAAAATAGTTAAATCCCTGTAAAGTGTAGGACATTCATTGCTTCATTTTATTGAATTAATATTCATTCCTAAGAAACTTTGCTCCTTGTTTGGAACAATGATCTCAACACAGACACGTTTTTTTCCTCCTTGAATAAACAATGGTCTCAACACATACACGTTTTTTGCTCCTTGATGAAACAATGATCTCAACACATGGACGTTTTTAAGGACTAAACGGTCTTCATTTAAATTATGAACATGATCAAATTTTCAACTCCACTTTGGAAATATTTCATTTGACTAACGTTATGTTTGTGGGTAGAATAGTCTACCTAGGTAATTTTTATAATTTTTTTTTATAAGATCAAGATGTATTCACTACATGGATTTATTTATCATAAGACACCTCACCCTCTTTAACCCTAAGCTTTTTAGAGAGCTTAAAGGGTCTTCATTTAAATTATGAACATGATCAAAGTTTCAACTCCATTTTGGAAGTATTTCATTGGTCAAACATTATGTTTGTGGGGTAGAATAATCTACCTATGTGATTTTTATAAAAAGAAATTATAAGATTAAGATGTATTCATTACAGGGATTTATTTATCATAAGCCACCTCACCCTCTTTAATCCTAAGCTTTTGATAAGAGTTTACATGTTAAAATATTTTGACAAATTTGATTTTATTAGGTTGGGGACAACGTTATCAAATAATTACTTGTGAGGTACATAAGCCACCCAAATCCCTATTTTAGATCCAAATTCATTATCATAGAATTGAACACTATTCCCTTATGGTTTTTGTTGACACTCTAGCTATTCTATCTTTAACCTTTCTCCTTAGTCCCAAGTTTAGAATGTT
>JZKD02S1736426.1:44252-64425 GCA_000966675.3 Picea glauca | reverse complement strand
AAAAATCCAACCATGTTAAGGGTTGGTGTGGCTCAGGTCGGGTGTGATCCCCGGGTGATTTTGATGGCTTAGATGCCCCTGAGTCGCGGTTTCTCAAGCCACAGGTTAATCGCGTAGCCAATAGGTCCCGCACAAATTAATAAACAAAAAAAAAAGTAGCAAACCACATAGTCAAACTTGAGTTGCAACCCCAAAATCACATGTTTGAATTTATGATGTTAGGTGGTTGTTTTGTTATTTATGTCTCCTACCATTCAAATGATGTTCGAAATTTTGTATGGTATCTTCAATGTGAGCTAAATTTTTGTTCACCTTAACTAGACCCTAAAGAAGGAGGATTTGACGATTTCACATATTTCCCCTGTGCCTATTAGGGATTCAAATTTGAACAACAAATATAAGATATCCACTATGCAGTGCTGAAGAGAATCCTTTCAAACCACCAATGGCTTATAGTGGTCACATTCTTGGTATTAGTTTTCCCCTTTTACTTGAATAATTTCAAACCTATCATAGCCCTTATTGCAACCAGCAGTTAGGTTAACTATCATCTCCATGGCATCCAACAACCCAACATTTGTAATGAACAATAGTTCATTTACATAATATCTAAAATAAATAGGATAAGTATTTAAAATCCATATAGGATAATATATATAATTGATAAATGAATCAATGAGATTTGATAGATTTATCAATACAATGAGCCTTATGACAGTATAGTTATATGCATTGACTAGTCATGAAGGTGAAGGGTTATGTCCCTTATATTTGTGTCTTGTATATTATTACTATTATTTATGTGTTTTATTCTCATTACAACCTTCATCCAACACTAATTCTAAAAATTGGTGCTTAGGGCCCCCAAAATTCACCAGAAATTGATAACCCAAATTTGAAAAACTAAACACTATATCTAAGATGTCCTAAATTCTAATCTCTTCCATCTAGAGCATCAATAAATACATATGGTACATGTGTAGATCCATTTTGGATCAATTATTTTTTTATCTTTTGTATTTCGTAACTTTGTATTCTAATTATTAATATATTATAATAATTGTGGTTAATATTATGGATGGGTTGTGGATAATATATTGCATTAAAACAAGTTTTATTTTGAGGTATCATGTAAAAAGAATAATAGAACATCCAACCCTTGGTATGATAATGAATGTAAAATTGCTATGAAATCCATTAGGGATGCTTCTAATGATTCCTTAAAACTTGATAAGATAAATACTTACAAATCCCTAATTAAAAGGGAAAAAAGATACTACATAAATAGAAAGAAATAGTGGCTTTTACATCTGTCTAAGCTTGATCCTAAGAAGTTATGGAGGTAAATTCTAATTTGTAAAAATAAAGAAAATAATATGATTCCTGATCCAAGTGGATATCGGTGGCCACCCACCTTTTTCAACTGGCTCAAAACAGTTTTCTGGCAATTTTGGCAATTTACTATTTTTAGCAGTTTTTAACTTCCGAGACCATTTTAAGGGCCTAAATGAATATTTTTAGGGATTGATATTATCAATGATAATTGAAGTCATGAATGATCCCCCAAAATGAATCTCCTCGACAATACCTTTCCAACGGGATATCATACGCCTAAAACAGAGATCATATGCAAAAGTTACGACCCCAGGAAGTTGATGTACTGACTTACCCAAACGGGGCCCACATGACTTTTGGCGCTTCATCTCCTAGGGTTAGGTTTTTGGATTTCTAGGGTTTCTGGCATTCCTTTTTATTATAGAAATGCCTTCAGAGCCTCATTGTAATCATCTTCTTGTGAATGCGAGTAGCCGTCACATCTCTTCTTAGAGATAAGTTGCCACCATTCTAGAGAGTCTTTTGCTCTATATTTTTACAGTCTCTGTACATTTATTTCATTAATAGATATCGTGTATTACTTTATATCCGTGTTTATGGTTGCATCTATGATACATTTATGTTATATTGTTGGATATCTGCGATATCTCTGTGCATTTCTTTATTATATCTTCGCTCTCATTTTGTGCTGAAAATAAATCCGGATCAGTGGTATCAGAGCAGGTTGGTCTTGATCATTTTTTTCAGTGCATGTCCCCGACAAGGTCCGAGTATAGAAAGTTGGGTATCAAGCTTGTCTCTCTTGACGACAGTGGCTCTCGCACACCCAAGAAACCCTCAATGGTTGAAGAAAAGAAAAACGACGAAGGAGACGTCCTATCAATTTGTTACTTGAGCAAGCTCTCCCATGACAGAGGGATGAAATGATGGAAAAATTTTCCCACATCCTTCAATGCCTACTGATAGAAAAAGGCGCATATTAATTAAGAGGTCACTTTGGAAGAACCTCTCCTTTCAAGGTACAAGTTAATTTTGATATTCCTGTATTTGAAGGACAGATAGATGAAGAAGCCCTAGACAAATGGTTAAATCTGCTAGAAGGTTATTTCTCTATTCACAATTTTTTTGACAAAGAAAAGATCACCTTCGCACTCCTTAAATATCTCCCCCATGTCAAACATTGGTGGGAAACTTACTGGGAGAAAAGTTCCACAGAGGAGTCTGGAATATATGGGGTCGAGCCCACTTGGGATTTTTTTGTGGATGCAGTAAAGGAACAGTATTACCATGTTGGCAACTATGAGGACCAGTAAATAAGATGAACCACACTGCGGCAAGAGAGGGGCCAAGCAATTCCGGAGTTTGCCAATACCTTCCATACCTTGCGCACCAAGATGGGTATCAAATAATTCGAACAACATTTGGTTCTGAAATACCTTGGGGCTCTACACAGATACATCCAAACTGAAATGGATTTTTTGGACATCTCATTACTCAGTGTTGCTTATCAATATGTTGTTAAAATCGAGAAGAAACTTAAGCACCAGAATAAACGAGAGTTTGGTTCTACATATCCTCAACAACCAAAGTATGACAAAGATGACCCTAACAAACAGTCTCCCAAAAACCAGTCCAAGCCACAGGAAAAGAAGGGTCACGGTAAGACAAAGAAGGACACCGGAAAATGGTGTGACTTCCACAAAATCCCCTAGCACAACACCAATGAATGTCTCTCAAAACAATCATTGGTGTCTGAGATCAAAGACAAGGAGCCGAACCCTAATTTAGAATCTGATTCTAAAAATACTGGTAAAAGACAAATCATCAACGCAGACCCCACTGCTATTGTCACAACCAAAACAATTCAACCAGAAGAACCAACAGATCCTGAAGAGGGGGAGCACCTTTTTCATTCATATATGTGGGTGAAGGGGACCTTGCTAAATTTTATTGTTGATAGTAGAAGCAAGAAGAAACTCATCTCAGTAGAGGTCGTCAAACAATTGGGATTGTCGACAACACCACACCCACAACCATACAACATTGGGTGGCTTCGCCAAGGATGATATCTTTGTGTCAGCCAGTAGTGTCGATTGTCATACAGCATCCAACCCTTCAAGGATGAGGTATTATGTGATGTCGCCCCACTGTATTTCTGTGATGTTCTCTTGGTCCAACCATATATGTGGAAGTGTCATGTTGTTTATGAGTCTTGACCCTGCAGTGTCATTGTTTCTTTGGGGGGTCATATCTACAGAATACCAGATGTAGTTCTGACTAATGTTCCACCTAAAAAGTGTTGCAAGGTAGTATCTTATACTAAAAAATTAATCTTCTTCACAATCTGTTCAAAAGATGAACAAAATGATACTCCAACCAGTACAGCCTCAGCCTAAGCACCTTGTATCCAACAAAAGTAGGTCGAAAAGATTGTAGAAACGTGTAAAGATAGCTTTTGCAAAAAAAAATCCCATGTATCCAAACTGGTTAAAAATGTCCAACCCTTCCAGCCACATGCTCATGATAGCCTTCCACAAACTGAGCAGTGCGACATCTCCAGCAAGGCAAGTAGCTCACCAAGATTCAGATTCAGCAAATGTTTTTTCCTCTCCCCCAGGCAATCAATGAAATGGAGACCATTGCTTCCTAAAGAGGGAGGATTGATCCAGGTGGATACCAGTGGCCACTCACCTTTTCCAACTGGCTCAAAACAGTTTTCTGGCAAATTTTGGCAATTTACTATTTTTAGCAGTTTTTAATTTCCAGGACCATTTTGAGGGCCTAAATGAAGGTTTTTTGGGATATAGCTTCTTAATGATATTAAAAATACATTATTGATCCCCCAAAATGAATATCCTCGACAATACCTTTCTAATGGGCTATCATATTCCTAAAACGGAGATCATATGCAAAAGTTACGACCCCAGGAAGTTGATGTATTAACTTACCCAAACGGGGCCCACATGACTTTTGGCGCTTCATCTCCTAGGGTTAGGTTTTTGGATGTATAGGGTTTTTGTAATTCCTTTTTATTGTAAAAATTCCTTCAGAGCCTCATTGTAATCATCTTCTTGTGAATGCAAGTAGTCATCACATCTCTTCTCAGAGATAAGTTGCCACCATTCTAGCTTGTCTTTCACTCTGTATGTTTATAGTCTATGTACATTTATTTCATTAAGACAAATTGTGTATTACTGTATATCTATGTTTATGGTTGCATCTATGATACATTTTTGTTATATTATTGGATATCTACGATATCTCTGTGCATTTCTTTATTATAACTCTACTCTCATTTCGTGTCGAAAATAAATCTGGATCAGTGGTATCAGAGCAGGCTATTTTTTATCATTTTTTTCAGTGCATATCCCTGACGAGGTCCGAGTATAGAAAGTTGGGTCTCGAGCTTGTCTCTCTTGAGGACAAGAAACCCTAAATGGCAGAAGAAAAGAAAAACGATGGAGTAGATGATCTTATCAATTTGTTGCTTGAGCAAGCTCTCACACGACAGAGGGACGAAATGATGGAGAATTTTCCCTACATCCTTCAAGACATGTTGATAGAAACAGGTGAATATTCATGAAGTGGTCACTTTGGAGGCACCTCGCCTTTCAAGGTACAAGTTAATTTTGATATTCCTGTATTTGAAGGACAGATAGATGCAGAAGCCCTAAACAAATAGTTGAATATGCTAGAATGTCATTTCTCTGTTCACAATTTTTCCGACAAAGAAAATATCACCTTCGCACTCCTTAAATATCTCCCCCATGTTAAATAATTGTGGAAAACTTACTAGGAGAAAATTTTCACAAAGGAGTTTGGAATATATGGGACAAATCCCACTTGGGATTTTTGTGTGGATGCGGTAAAGGAATAGTATTATGTTGTTGGAAACTATGAGGACCAGTACATGAGATGGACCACACTGCAGCAAGAGAGGGGCCAAGAAGTTCTAGAGTTCACCAATACCTTCCATACCTTGTGCACCAAGTTGGGTATCAAAGTCTCTGAACGACATTTGGTTCTGAAATACCGTGGGGCTCTACACAGATACATCCAAACTGAAATGGATTTTTTGGACATCTCATCACTCAGTGTTGCTTATCGATATGTTGTTAAAATAGAGTAGAAATTTAAGCACCAGAACAAATGGGAGTTCGGGTCTGCAAATCCGCAACAACCAAAGTATGACAAAGATGAACCTAACAAACAGTCTCCCAAAAACCAATCCAAGCCACGGGAAAAGAAGGGTCATGGGAAGACAAAGAAAGACACCGGAAAATGGTGTGATTTCCAAAAAATCCCCTGGCAGAACACCGATGAATGTCACTCAAAACAGTCATTGGTGGTTGATATCAAAGACAAGGAGCCGAACCCTGATTCAGAATCTGATTCTAAAAATACTGGTAAAAGACATATTATCAACGCAGACCCCACTGTTATTGTCGTGACTGCAGCAATTCAACGAGAAGAACCAATAGATCCTGAAGAGGGTTAACGCCTTTTTCTTTCAAATATGTGGGTGAAGGGGACCCCACTGCATTTTATTGTTGATAGAAGAAGCTAGAAGAACCTCATTTCATTAGAGGTCATCAAACAGTTGGGATTGTCGACAACACCACACCCGCAACCATACAACATCGGATGGCTTTGCCAAGGACGAGATCTTCGTGTCAGCCAGTATTGTTGATTGTAATATGACATCCAACCCTTCAAGGATGAGGTATTATGTGATGTTTCCCCATTGGATGTCTGTGATGTTCTCTTGGGCCAACCATATATGTGGAAGCGCCATATTGGTTATCAGTCTCGACCCCGCAGTGTCATTGTTTCTCTAGGGGGTCATCTCTACCGAATACCATAGGTAGTTTTGAATAATGTTCCACCTAAAACGTGCCGCAAGGTAGTATCTCATATTAAAAAGTTCAAATTCTTCACAATCTGTTCAAAAGGTGAACAAAAAGATACTGCAACCAGTACAGCCTCGGCCCAAGCATCTTTTATCCAATAGAAGCAGGTTGATAAGATTGTAGAAACGTATAAATATTCCTTCTGCATAAAATAATCTCATGTATCCAGACTGGTTAAAAATTTCCAACCCTTCCAGCCACATGCTCATGATAGCCTTCCACAAACTGAGCAACGCGACATCTCCATCAAGGTAAGCAACTCACCAAGATTTAGATTCAGCAAACACTTTTTCCTCTCCCCTGGGCACTCAATGCAATGGAGACCATTGATTCCTAAGGAGGGAGGATTGATCCAGGTGGATATCAGTAGCCACCCACCTTTTCCAACTGTCTCAAAACAGTTTTCTAGCAATTTTTGGCAATTTACTATTTTTAGCAGTTTTTAATTTCCAGGGCCATTTTGAGGGCCTAGATGAAGGTTTTTCAGGATAGATATTCTCAATGATATAATAAGGCATGATTGATCCCCCAAAATGAATCTCCTCGATTATACCTTTCCAACAGGCTAAGATACACCTAAAACGGAGATCGTATGCAAAGGTTATGACCCTGGGAGGTTGATGTAGTAACTTACTCAAACGGGGCCCACGTGACTTTTGGTGCTTCATCTCCTAGGGTTAGGTTTTTGGATGTCTAGGATTTTTGGCATTCCTTTTTATTGTAAAAATGTCTTCAGAGCCTCATTGTAATCATCTTCTTGCGAATGCGAGTAGCCGTCACATCTCTTCTCAGAGATAAGTTGCCACCATTCTAGCGAGTCTTTCGCTCTGTATTTTTACAGTATCTGTACATTTATTTCATTAATAGAAATCGTGTATTATTGTATATATGTGTTTATGGTTGCATCTATGATACATTTCTGTTATATTATTGGATATATGTGATATCTCTATGCATTTATTTATTATATCTCCGCTCTCATTTCGTGTCGAGATAAATCTGGATCAGTGGTATTAGAGCAGGCTGTTCTTGATCATCTTTTTCAGTTCATGTCCCCGACGAGGTCCCAGTATAGAAATTTGGGTATCGAGCTTGTATCTCTTGAGGACAATGGCTCTCACACACCCAAGAAACCCATAATGGTGGAAGAAAATAAAAATGACGGAGCAGACGATCCTATCAATCTGTTGCTTGAGCAAGCTCTCACGCAACAGAGGGATGAAATGTTGGAGAATTTTGCCCACATCCTTCAACACCTGCTGATAGAAAGAGATGCATATTCATCAAGTGGTCACTTTGGAGGCACCTCTCATTTCAAGGTACAAGTTAATTTTTATATTCATGTATTTGAAGGACAAATAGATGCAGAAGCCCTAGACAAATGGTTAAATCTGCTAGCAGGTTATTTCTTTGTTCACAATTTTTTCGACAGAGAAAATATCACCTTCACACTCCTTAAATCTCTCCCCCATGTCAAACATTGGTGGGAAATTTACTGGGAAAAAATTTCCATAGAGGAGTCTGGAATATATGGGGCCGAGCCCACTTGGGATTTTTCTGTGGATATGGTAAAGGAAAAGTATTACCCTATTGGCAACTATGAGGAACAATACATGAGACGGAACACACTGCAACAAGAGAGGGGCCAAGAAGTTTCGGAGTTCATAAATACCTTCCATACCTTGCACACCAAGATGGGTATCAAAGACTCTGAACGACATTTGGTTCTAAAATACCTTAGGGATCTACACAGATACATCCAAACTGAAATGGATTTTCTGGACATCTCATCACTCATTGTTTCTTATCGATATGTTGTTAAAATCGAGCAGAAATTTAAGAACCAGAATAATTGGGAGTTTGGGTCTACAAATCCAAAACAGCCAAAGTATGACAAAGACGAACCTAACAAACAGTCTCCTAAAAACTAGTCCAAGCCACAGGAAAAGAAGGGTCATAGGAAGACAAAGAAGGACACTGGAAAATGGTGCAATTTCCACAAAATCCCCTAGCATAGCATCGATGAATGTTGTTCAAAATCTTCATTGGTGGCCAAGATCAAAGACAAGGATCCGAACCTTGATTCAGAATATGAATATGAAAAAACCAATAAAAGACAGATCATCGACGCAGACCCCACTACTATTGTCCTGACCGGAGAAATTCAACCAGAAGAACCAACAGATCCTGAAGAGGGGGAGTGCCTTTTTCATTCACAGATGTGGGTGAAGGGGACCCCGCTACATTTTATTGTTGATAGCGTAATACATAAGAACCTCATCTCAACAGAGGTTGTCAAACAATTGGGATTGTCGACAATACCACACTCGCAACCATACAACATCAGGTCGCTTCACCAAGGATGAGATCCTCGTGTCAGCCAACAGTGTCGATTATCATACGACATCCAACCCTTCAAGGATGAGGTATTATGTGATACTGCCCCACTGGATGTCTGTGATGTTATCTTGGGCTAACCATATATGTGGAAGCACCATGTTGTTTATGAGTCTCGACCCCGCAGTGTCATTGTTTCTCTGGGGGGTCATCTCTACAGAATACCAGAGGTAGTTCTGAATACTGTTCCACCTAAAACATGTCGTAAGTTAGTATCTCATACTACAAAATTCAACTTCTTCACAATCTGTTCAAAAGGTGAACAAAAGGATACTGCAACCACTATAGCCTCGGCCCAAACACCTTCTATCCAACAGAAGCAGGTTGAAAATATTGTAGCAAAGTGTAAAGATTCCTTCTTCACAAAAGAATCTCATGTATCCATGCTGGTTAAAAATTTCCAACCCTTCCAACCACATGATCGTAATATCCTTCCACAAACCGAGCAGTGAGACGTCTCCAGCAAGACAAGCAGCTCACCAAGATTCAGATTCAACAAACTCTTTTTCCTCTCCCCCGGGCACTCAACGCAATGAATACCATTGCTTTCTAAGGCGGGAGGATTGATCCAGTTGGATATCGGTGGCCACCCAACTTTTCCAACTAGCTCAAAATAGTTTTCTGGCAATTTTGGCAATTTACTATTTTTAGCAGTTTTTAACTTCCGGGGCCATTTTGAGAGCCTAAATGAAGGTTTCTCGGGATCGAGCTTCTCAATGAAATCCCAAGGTATGATTGATCCCCTAAAATTAATCTCCTCTATGATACCTTTCCAACGGGATATCATACGCCTAAAACAAAGATTGTATGCAAAAGTTACGACTCCGAGAATTTGATGTACTAACTTACCCAAACGGGGCCTGCATGAATTTTGGCGCTTCATCTCATAGGGTTTGGTTTTTGGATGTCTGGGGTTTTTGGCATTCTTTTTTATTGTAAGAAGGCCTTCAGATCCAAATTTTAGTCATCTTCTTGCGAATGCAAGTAGCCGTCACAACTCTTCTCAGAGATAAGCTGCCACCATTCTAGCGAGGCTTTCGCTCTATATTTTTACAATCTCTGTACATTTATTTCATTAATAGAAATCGTGTCTTATTGTATATTTGTGTTTATGGTTGCATATATGATACATTTATGTTATATTATTGGATATCTATGATATCTCTGTGCATTTCTTTATTATATCTCTACTCTCATTTCATGCCGAAAATAAATCTGGACCACAGGTATCAGAGCAGGTTGTTCTTGATTTTTTTTTTCAGTGCATGTCCCCTACGAGGTCCGAGTATATCAAGTTGGGTCTCGAGCTTGTCTCTCTTGATTAAAATGGCTCTCGCACACCCAAGAAACCGTCAATGGTGGAAGAAAACAAAAACGGTAGAGCAGACAATCCTATCAATCTGTTGTTTGAGAAAGCTCTCACGCGACAGAGAGACGAAATGATGGAGAATTTTGCTCACATCCTTCAACTCTTGCCAACAACAACATGTGAATCTTCATCAAGTGGTCACTTTGGAGGAACCTCCCCTTTCAAGGTATAAGTTAATTTTGATATTTCTGTCTTTTAAGGACAGATAGATGTAAAATCTCTAGATAAATGGTTAAATCTGCTAGAAGGTTATTTCTCTATTCACAATTTTTTCGACAGAGAAAAGATCACCTTCTCACTCCTTAAATCTCTCCCCCATGTCAAACATTGGTGGGAAAGTTACTGGGAGAAAAGTTCCACAGAGGAGTCTACAATATATGGAGCCGAGCCCACTTGGGATTTTTCTGTGGATTCGGTAAAGGAATAGTATTACTCTGTTGGCAACTATGAGGACCAGTACATGAGATGGACCACACTACGTTAAGAGAGGGGCCAAGCAGTTCCAGAGTTCACCAATACCTTCCATACCTTTCACACCAATATGGGTATCAAAGACTCCGAACGACATTTGGCCCTGAAATACCGTGGGTCTCTATACAGATACATCCAAACTAAAATGGATTTTCTAGAAATCTCATCACTCGGTGCTACCTATCGATATGCTGCTAAAATCGAGCAAAAATTTAAACACTAGAACAAACGGGAGTTTGGGTCTGCAAATCCACAACAACCAAAGTATGACAAAGACAACCCTAACAAACAATCTCCCAAAAACCAGTCCAAGCTACAAGAAAAGAAGGTTCACGGGAAGACAAAGAAGGACACTGGAAAATGGTGTGATTTCCACAAAATCCCCTGGCACAACACCGATGAATGTCTCTCAAAACAGTCTTTGGTAGCCGAGATCAAAGATGAGGAGTTGAACCCTGATTCAGAATCCGATTCTAAAAATAATGGTAAAAGACAGATCATCGAAGCATACCCCATTTCTATTGTCATAATCGTAGCAATTCAACCAGAAGAACCAATAGATCCTGAAGAGGGGGGGAACCTTTTTCATTCACAGATGTGGCTAAAGGGGACCCCACTGCATTTTATTTTTGATAGCGGAAACCAGAAGAACCTCATCTCAGTAGAGGAAGTCAAACAGTTGGGATTGTCGACAACACCACACCCGCAACCATACAACATCGGGTGGCTTCGCCAAGGATGAGATCTTTGTGTCAGCCAGGAGTCTCGATTGTCATATGGCATCCAACCCTTCAAGGATGAGGTATTATGTGATTTTTCCCCACTGGATTTCTGTGATGTTCTCTTGGGCCAACCATGTATGTGGAAGCGCCATGTTGTTTATGAGTCTCGACCCCGTAGTGTCATTGTTTCTCTCAGGGGTCATCTCTACAGAATACCAAAGGTATTTCCGACTACTGATCCACCTAAAAAGTGTCGCAAGGTAGTATCTCATACTACAAAATTTAGCTTCTTCACAATCTGTTCAAAAGGTGAACAAAAGGATATTGCAACCACTACAGCCTCGACCCAAGCACCTTCTATCCTACAGAAGCAGGTCGAAAATATTGTAACACAGTGTAAAGATTCTATCTACACAAAAGAATCTCATGTATCTAGACTGGTTAAAAAGGTCCAACCCTTCCAGCCACATGCTTGTGATAGCCTTCCACAAACCGAGCAGCATGACGTCTCCAGCAAGGTAAGCAGCTCACCAAGATTTAGATTCAACAAACGCTTTTTCCTCTCCCCCGGGCACTCAACACAATGGAGACCATTTCTTCCTAAGGAGGAAGGATTGATCCAGGTGGATATTGGTGGCCATCCATCTTTTCCAACTGGCTCAAAACAGTTTTTTGAAAATTTTGGCAATTTACTATTTTTAGCAATTTTTGACTTCTGGGGCCATTTTGAGGACCTAAATGAAGGTTTTTCGGGATCGAGATTTTCAATGATAACCAAAGGGATTATTAGGCCCCCAAAATGAATCTTTTAGATGATACCTTTCCAACGGGCTATCGTTTGCCTAAAACAGAGATCGTGTGCAAAAGTTACAACCCTGGGAAGTTGATGTACTAACTTACCCAAATGGGGCCCACGTGTCTTTTGGTGATTCATCTCCTAGGGATAGGTTTTTGGATGTCTAGGGCTTTTGGAATTCATGTTTCTTGAAAAAAGGCCTTCAGAGCCTCATTATAATCATTTTCTTGGAATGTGAGTAGCTGTCACATCTCTTCTCAGAGATAAGTTGCCACCATTGTTACAGGTGAATCCTCTTGCAGACAAGTGGATTCCCTCTTGGTCTCTAGACTCCTAAGGCCAAGACAGAAAAGTGCTTAACGTGGACACTGACCTCCTTTTAGATCTAATTAAGCTAATGAATGAAGAGGAAGAATAAAAGTGTACCTTTTTAAATGGCATTTTTCCTCGCAAGATCCAAGTTGAGCTTCAATCCCAAGCTCCTTGATAGGTCCTGTAGCACAAACAAAGATACAACGAGCTTCCTATTCTATTGAGATTAGCTCAAATACAGATCTATCTATTGAAGACAAGTTCATGTTTGAGATTAGCTCAAACATAAACTTGAAAGAAACAGGCCAAGCATGTATGTATATTAATGAGAACAAATGAAGAGTACTTACAGACCAAACTTGATGAAGGTGCAACAACTTCTTCCATTTCTCTTTGTCCAACCCCTTTTCTCAAGTAATCTAGACTGATTATGCTTCAATGGTGCCTCACTTATGAGATCGTAAGTTTGGTATAATTCTCAATCTCCATCTCCCCCTATTCCATGGAAATCCCTCATTATGTAGGATTTGGGGGCTTAACCACCATGGAAAGGATCTCTCATCAGATCCACTAAGAAAGGGATCTCTAAGATATTTAGGGAGAAAATATCTCTTAAGGATTTTGGGGAGGAAATGTCTCTCAAGGATTTTAAGGAGGAAATATTTCAACCATCCATGAGATCCTCCACCTTCTCTAAAAAATAGGAAACCAAATGTGAGGTGGTTTCTCACACTTAATTAATTTCTTTTTCATGAATATTAATAATAATTTATGTGCACTTAGTTCTCACACTTAATTAATTTATTTTCCATGAATATTAATAATAATTCATGTGTACTTGGAATTTTGGACTTCGTGTAATATATCCCTCCTCCATATTGACTAGGTATTGTGACATAGGTTATTCCATGGTGTCAAGGTGTATGAGACACTTATATGACACTTTACAACACTTAGGGCGAGGTACTTAGGTGTGCAAATTTCATGTGTAACATAATGCCCCCTAAAGTGTGAGGTCAGAAGAGAGAATGATGCCTGAAACAATTTACAAATATTTAAAGTAAGGGTGTGCACTCAAAGAACCTGGTAGAAGCTGCAAAAAACCATCAAACAAATTTTATGACATGTTTCAAACTCAAGGCAGGCATACCTATGCTTGAGTGATAAAGACTTTCCAGGTATGGCGGCCATAAAATACACTGCGGATCCATAATCATATTGACTGAAGAGTATAACCACCAAAGATACAATGTGGATCTATACTTCCATGACATGAACTGATCGTAGGCATGAAAAATACACAGTGGATCTACGAGACGACAAGACATAGCCACAAATCAATACAAAGTGGATCTATGTAATAGTATATGTGTCAATCTTCAAAAGAAAATCTGTCGCAACCTGGGCAAAGTATATATCAGAGTGATCACTCAACCCAGGGTCTTCTTACTGATCCCGATGCAATACGATTCTAACCATGTGAATAGATGTCTTGATGTCAAACATGGGAGAAACCACTTGATTACCAATCAATGATGTAAACCGTTAACAAGCGCGAGGGAAATCACCATTGATGTCAATGATTCCCAAGGTACTCTAGTACATTCCAACGAATGTGAATGGATGAGATGAAGTCGAACATCCATGGAATCATCTGATTAGAGGTCAATGATGTAAACCCACTGTTGGACATGAGGAGGCCTACCATTGAGGCATGCAAGTCCCAAGGTACTAATTGGTTTCTAAGTCTAGCTCTCGGATAATGTGGTGAAGTCGACAGGAACAGACTCATCGAGGGAGGGCCTTGATGTATCCCCCATCAACGACATGAAATGGTCATAGAGATGTAATTGGTAGATCAAATGAACATGGATTGACATGGGTATTGAAACAAGATATTTGTGATGGCTGACTCTTAAAGAAGGTACTTCCCTTGAACATTGAGGCATAACAACAGAAATGTGACATGGACCAAAACTTGATAATGCAATGGATGTTGTGACTTTACGTCGAGTGACCCAAAGGAGTGAGGAAACTCAAAGGATTGGTTTAGTAGGTTCAACAGATTGAAATGCATGCAAAGATAAAATGCCATGTTCAAGGGTGATTGTAAGGGTTATTGGTAATGTTCTCAAAAACTGCTTGGCTTGTTTCTTTCAATTTTTCCCCCATCCAGATAGACGAGTACCTCTTTTTAATTTAACGAGCTTGAGGAGGGTAACACATACTCGATATAACTCACCTTCAGTAAGTTCCTCTTCCTTTGTTTAACGAACTGGAAGAAGTAAGGGCTCGATCTCGTATGGGCCCTTCAATGTATGATCATTTAACGAGTCCAGAGAAGGTAAACTCTGTTGTTTTTCATATTTAGAGAGTTTGAAAAACATTTTAATAGGATCTCCTACTCCATCATCTTTCTTTTTGTCTCCCATGGGTTGTTGTCGGGCTCGGCGCAACCGATCTGGTAATGGCTCGATGGGTTCGAGTCCCAACTTCTTGTACCCAGACCTTGTTGGGGACATGCATGAAGAAAAATAAATGAAGAGCAGGCCGATTTGATACCACTGATCTAGATTTAGGAGAAGAACAAACTGACTAATAGATTGAATACAATAAACATAGAGATAGGAAGAATAACACAAATATCCAGTGAAAAATATCTTTTAGTAAATAAATAAATAAGTTGAAACTGTAAAACTACAGAACTGAAACTTGCTCGAATGGTGGTAGCTATTTCTGAGAAGAGATGTGGTTGCTACGCACATCTGTCTGAGCAGAATGGATTACAATGAGGCTCCATAGGCCCTTTTCATATTACTCGTGAATGCCAAAACCCTAGACATCGAAAAACCTAACCCTAGAAGGCGAAACGCAAAAATTCATGTGGGCCCTATGGGTATGTTGGTGTAATTTGGTACCTCAACTTCCTAGGTTCATAACGTTTTCATATGACCTTCGTTTTAGGCGTGTGATATCTCGTTGGAAAGGTCTTTTAGAGAACTACACATTTTTTCATCAGACTCTGACTTTGTCTATAGTCTAACTGTGGTGAGCCAAAAAAATAATGTTTAGGGCCCCAAAACAACCCTGAAAGTACAACAAGATGTGCTGACATGAAAACATACAAAATAAGGTAGTTGGATTAGGCGAGAGGTCACCCGTATCCACTTAGAGAATATGTGAGGCTTCAGACAGCCCCAAAAGTGTAGAACTCACAATTATAAAGCAGTACATAAAGATGTGTTCAACAAAAACGGACACGAGGAGCCAGCCGGAATAGGTGGGTGGCCACCAATATCCTCGTGGATCACATCTTAAGCCCCTAGACAAAGCCACATGTTAATAAAAAATCCCCATGTAAACCGTAGATATTTAGTTGTTGTATTTCTATTGTTCTATTAGTCTGTCAGCTAGATCTTGTAATTGTAATTTTACCCTTGGCATCATATATGTATATCAAGAGGACCTAGTTTTAGGATGATATCATCTGGTACATTTTTTCTATTGTAAAAGGAGGTTTCCCCCTCAAAGAGGTTTCACATTCATTCTTATCTCTTTATCAAGGCATGAAGTCACTTATCTCTCTCTTCTTATGTTATTTTGGCAATTTGGTGCATAACAACTACACCATTTTCTTGAAATGTATAAAGAACATTGTGTTGCCAAGAGATGTCATTAAAGTAGATGGAAGGAATTATCAATGTATTATCCTCCCCCATCATACTGGAGATACTTTATATCCTACTTACATTGAGCTTCAACAAGGTTTTTGAATTCCTAGAATTTGGCAAACACCTCATCCTTGGAATTCACAGTGTAGAGCCATAAAATTTGAGAAACAACATCATTAAAGGTGAGGAAGTACTTGACTCCCATGAGAGAAGAAGTGGATGGGACCAAAAGTATCATTTTGTATTAATTCAAGGGGTTTAGACTCTAGAGGCATATCATGAATTGTCCATGGTAAGGGACCCTCAGTGATTCTTATCCATCACACATTCCTCGAAAACACTATTGGAAGAGTTTATTTGTGGAATGCCTTCAACAAGGTGAAGACGACTCATGTGCCTCAATTATCCATACTTGGTTGATCGAGATGAAAGTGCCATAAATTACATTCATTGATGGCATTGGTCACCAATGCAATGAACTTATTTGAAGCTGGAGATGGAGAATACTTCCCCAACTTGTACGTTTGTTTGGTTTCATTATAATATCCAAAGGAAATAACTTTGAAGTTTCATTTATTTCTTTAATAACCTATCTATTTGGCCAAAATTCCACCTTTTTATTGGTGTGAGTAACACAATAAATAGAGAGAAGATTGGGTCCCACTCAAAGAAAGTGGAGAATGTATAAATATACTAATCATCATTAATTTGAATAGTACCACAACTAGAGATAGAGAGAGTGTATTCATCACAAATAGTTGCATGCTCACCTTTATGTTAATCATTATAATCAAAGAGTAGGTGTCATCATTTCATCATATGTCTAGTAGATCCAAAATCTACAATCCATTCCCGAGTGGATATGGATAATCATATAGTAGTGATCACAACCAAGAGTGCATAATCAAAAGCGTCATCTTTGAAGATATCATCGTTTCCATCTATTTATCAAGCAATATATTCAATATTTTGATGTCAAAAGTGACAATTTTTCAATAGATGTCCCTTGTTATATAAATACAAGAATATTGGCCTCTTCTTTTTGAAAAACCTAGAAGTGTCTTATGGAGACTCATGCATGCATGAGGAAGCATCCTTAGTGTGAGCATGCTCTCAAGGAGATAATTCACCCAAGTTTCTCAAGGTGACTTGATGTTGGATAATATTACAAAATACATCTTCGAAAGTGGGAGACAACAAGTTTGGATGAAAAAGAGAAATGATAGAAAAATTTTGAATGCAAGAAAGAGGTTATTAAGAACAAGATGGTATAGTCGGGGTCCATTTTACCTTTACCCTTGTTTCTAAGAATGTTTGTTTTTAAATTCTTGAAATTGGAAATGTATTCCTCGATAGTAGCAAATTATGCCATTTTGAGGTTGGGGAACTTTGTCTCAAGTCTATTGAGTTGAGTGTTCAGTGTGCCAAATAGGGTGTCCAAAGCATCCCAAACCTACTTTTCACTTTTGTTGTTTCTGAAACAGACAAGATTGGGTTCTATGTACATAGTGATGAATCCAAAATCTTCATATTTCTTTAGATACATAAGAGTATAGTCCTCATCAATTAGTGACCCTTGCTTTCCAAAAATGGGTTGCTAAACAACCCTATTTTCATGTTTATAAAAAGCATGAAACAAAGTTGAAACCCTAATTTCATATTTGGAAAATTAAAGACTCCTAGATATAGGAAGAATAATCCACACTAGCTCTTAAGACCATGTTAGAATCACGAGGTAGAATATTTACAATGAATTCTCAAACAAACCATGATCCAATAAATAGGCTAAAAATGGCAATCCATCAATGAAAACCCTAATTTCATATTTGAAAAATTAAAGACTACTAAATACATGAAGAAAAATCCACACTAGCTCTAATATCATGTTAGAATCAAAGGTAGAGGATTTACAATGAATTCTCAAACAAACCCTAATATAATAAAAGGCTAAAAATGGCAATTCCACCAATGACTTCAAAAGAGTGCAACACAAGTAGAGGAATTGGTGTAGGTGCTCTTAGGAAAAGAATAATTAAACTCACTTGAATGTGATGATGTTACAAATGAGGCATGTGGTGTATTTATATTGTTCCTCTAAGGTTAAGGTGTCACATTATTTAGTTGTCTAAATTCTAAAGAATTTATTTATCAATCCAGGCTAAGTAAAATTGTGAGGTGTAGGTAATGTATGTCTATCTTTGTAGTCACTTAAAATTCTCGTAGAAGGAATTTCAAAGCTAAACTACACTGAAGGTTATTCTGTAGATCAATGACTTAAACTACCATCAATTGGTAGAAATGCAATTATAGATTTATACATTGTGTGCTTCTATGTAAATATACTCTATTTAGTAAGATAGGTTTGAAGTCAAATTCAAGTCACCCTAAATTATGATTTAATATGATGATTTTAAACTAAATGACTCAATCTAAATGCATTAAAGAAATGCTTTGTAAAAAGAATAAACTAGAAACTTAGTTCGTATATGGTTTTAAGTCAACTGTAACTGTGGTAACTTAGATTATGAATTTTTTTCAATTAAAGGAACTGTAATAATACTTTGAACAATTGCCAAGACCACACTTATAAAGACCCTTGTCTAGAAAAGTTCACTATGAAAATTTGTTGTAAGCTTAATAGTAGAATTATAGGAATTTCTTGTGATTACAGGAAATTAGAGAAGGAAAAGGAATTTACCTATGATTACAGGAAATTATAGGAAAGAAATGAAATTACAAAACAAACCAATTTTACTAAAAAATATCTAAACTAAAGACACAACACATACTAAGGGCCCTCTTGAAATATTCTCCAAGTAAACTTAAAACACTAAAGAATCACTAACACCGTGAATGGATTATAAACTTCATTGTATTCCATAGTTGGATAAAAGTTACAGATTACAAGATAACTCTCTCTCTAGTAACATCTATATCATGACTAACATGACTAACTTCTTACATTGTCTGACTTTTGTTTTATAGGTTATTACATAGGAAAAGTCAAGTATTCTTAGAATAGCACCATGTTCCTAGATATTTGCAGAAATTACACTAAGATCTCATATTGAGCATGAGAGATAGGAGATCCATGATTTCCTATGTTGTTCCCTTGATTATTTGAGTGGAAAATTGGGTCAATCTCATTCATCTTCCAACCCTAGATTGACAAACTTATTAAGGGTGGAAAAATGGAAGTTTCTCCATTTCATGATATCCATGAGCAGCTTCCAAGTGTTAATTTTTGTAATATCTACAATTCTGATAATTTAGTAAATAAATGACTTTTAACAATGTTTATTAACCAAAATGAAGAGTTTTCATTTAAAAACAACTTATTACCTTATGAATATGCCATTATTCTAGTGAAAATCAATAAAAAGAAATTTTTTGATCAAAAATAAAAGTGAACTGACTTAATTGGAATGGTTAAAGAGAATCAAAATTGGCACCCAACATAAGACAGTAACCCCAAGGAGGAGACAAGTAGACTTTACCCTAAATTATAACTCTTTACTCATTAAAACATTTAACTAACCACAAAAATAAAATAACACCTTAACAAATTAACCAAAATATCTTAACATATATTATCATTAATTTACACCATCTAAAATTTCTCAATAAATAATATCATATTATAATATATACATCATATAAATATATCTTTATATGATATCTTATAGAAGATAAGTTAAAGCAATATAGTAAAATATCAATGCCACTATTTTATTGTGGATGGATGTTTTCTACATGATAGTACATACCTCGCTTCCAGTGGTCGGTGCTCACCAACAAATGACTCCTTTTTGCAACTGTAGTATTATGCATTAAAATTGAACCTAGATTAAGAATGTTAGATTACTTTTGAGTAAGAATAGTTTTTGCAACTGTAGTATTATGCATTCAAATTGAACCTATATTCCTTCACTGCATAAAGATGATTGTTTTTTGTTTTGTCTGTTAGGCGTTGTTTGTTGCTGAAAATCGTTAAAGAACTTTTGAATCCATAGTCATAAGACTTTTAATAAGAAAAGAAAGGTAGGTATTTGGTGAACCAGAAAACAAAGGTAGGTATTACCATATGAAATCGGCAGAGCATTGTTTGTTGTTCAAACTGGACCACTCATGTCCTGTTTGAGTAAAAAATAATATGTTCAAAAGTCTGTTCACAAGAACAATCATGACCC
>JZKD02S1736426.1:24711-37752 GCA_000966675.3 Picea glauca | reverse complement strand
TGCACTAATGGAAGATGAGAAAATGAATTACTACAAGTTCATGTCCGAGTGCTTCAAATTGCATAATCCAAACAGAGTTGTCACAAATCATAGAGTTTCCATGGGCATAGGATGGCCTTACTTGAATAAAGAATACCAAGAAAAAAAAAAATTGAGATATAAGTTGTCACAAATCATAGAATTTTCATGGGCATAGGATGGCCTTACTTGAGTGAAGAGTACCCAAAAGAAGAATTCCAGAGGAGAAATTACATAATCCAAACAGATTTGTCACATATCATAGAGTTTCCATGGGTATAGGATGGCCTTATTTGAGTAAAGAGTACCTAAAAGAATAATTCAAGAGGAGAGATATACGTTGTCACAAATCATAGAGTTTTGATGGGCATAAGATGGCCTTACTTGAGTGATGAGTGCCCAAAAGAAGAATTCAAGAGGAGAGATATAAGTTAAGAGGAAGTTCTTGGGGAAAACAACAACAGTAGAAGAGAAAGTGAAAAGATAAGCTTCCAATAATAACCTCAATGCCAACACAATAGTGGAAGCCTTAGTGTCACCTAGACTCAAGAAGGTAAAATCATAGATACTCCAGTGGCATAATCTATAGAGGTGAAGCAAGTCAAGGAAAATCATTTAGGTGACATCTCACCTCCAATCATTGACACTCATAAAATAGAGGCTTCCACTCCACACTCATCTAAGACAAATATATCACCTATCCATGTGGAAGGTACCCAAATCCAAGGTGGAGGTGGGCTAGGAACAATGGAAGAATTATACACTCCTAGTCAAAACAACCCCAAATTTCAACCATTCATTTGGAAGCACATCCAATGGATGATAAGATTACTTACGTGGAGATGTTCACATTCAACAAGAAAAAGAAACAAGTGGTTCAGTTTTCCCATAATAAAAGGAAGACTATCAATGACTAGATCATAATTGAGGCCATTGAAACCATAATAATGGACTTGGAAAGGATGGACCCAATGGAAACCACCACTGCAGTGGTGTCCATTGCTTAAGATATCAAATCCAAGGTCCTTAAAATGACTAAATAAATAGAAGTACAGAAATTGAAATGCTCACTTAAAAAGTTTGGTGGACTACTACAAAACAACCAAGTGTGACACAAATGATTTCATTGATTATGCTTTAGAAATCCACAATGAACTTTTACTAATTCACAAATATTCTACAAGGTTGTATTTGATATGCAATAAACTTTTAGTGAAGAAATGACACTAGTATTCCCCCTAGAGGATTGGATCCATCACACAAGAGGATGAAAGAGATGTCGAGAACCTTTGGTCATATGGCAGCAAGAATTCCTAGAGGCTCCCTTCTATTTCCCTTGCCTCAAAGAGAAGAGAATTGATTGAGTTGAAACTAATCTCAACTGCTGGAAGGACATAGCAAAAATCTTATATGAAGACATCAAAGAGTTGATTAAAGATTGCAACCAATATCTAAACAAAATGCATGCTTCCTATTTTTAGAGTAGATGATATGATTAAAGTAAATTCCATATTCATGCCACACATCGACCTAATGTCTCATCTGAGTAGTTTTCTAAGAGAAATGATATTTTCTTTGGATTTGGTTGCAATGAAGAGCAACATAGAAACACAAGTCAAATAAAAATCCCTCCTTTATGTATTTATTTCAAAGTTAAACAAAGGGCATATGAGACTACAATGCAGATTATGTGTAATCTAGGGACCATTTGGATAGCAACACTTCCCTGGTTCCTTTGAAATGGAAGGACTATAAATGATGACTTAGGGATGAAAGTAATTAATCTTTGATGATTAAAGGAAGACAAAGAGTCAGGAAGTTGAACCACTTCAACTATCTAACCTCTATTTTGTATAAAAGGGTGAATTTCACTTTGTAGACAGGGTTCTCAATTCTGGAAAGCGAGCTATCTTGTAACTATTATTGAGGCACCATTAGCAAGATAATTTTAATAAAACTAAATATATTGTCTATTGAATGTGAACTATCGTCACTCCATGAATAGCATCTTTGATTTATTATGAGTTTATATTTTTGAACTATTTCTTGGTGTTTAGTCTCATCTTTTGTATTTTATGTTAACTTTGTATTGGAACTAGGATAAAACTAGAATGTGTTTAGATGTCTTTCACATATAATTCCTCTTGGATATTGTATAAAACAATTGTTATTGATTATTCAAACTTTCATTTTATTTAGTGTTGTATTTCAATTCCTTTGATTTATTTTAATATGCTCCTAGTATTCAGAATTCAATTCATGCATTTCATTTCTACATTTTAAAATGTAAAATCAAAATAAAGATTCATAACCTCCTCGAATTAATGTGGCATCCAGTGCTACAAACTAGAGGGTTCACCAATAGAGGGCTAGAATCACACTTTGAGGATTTTATCTTGGCATACTCATGTGCATCAACAAGGCTCAAAATCCCACATTAGCAAATCGTTTCTAGAAGTAAGGCCTCACCCTTTTATGGATAATACTCATGAAGCTTGAGAATTCCAATAAAGTTTGAGGAAGTAAGAACTTCCATTGGAATACACTTCATTTTCAGAAACCCTGGATTTTAGCCAACTCGAGCCTGAGTCCAAGTGATGATATCTTTCAAGAGAATTCTGAAGAATCACCCAAAAGTTTGGTAGGGAAGCTAGCATTCCACCTGCCATTTCTAAATTACCGCTCTATAGGAAACATGGAAAATAATCGAGGGTAAACCCTCAAGAGGAATTTGTTGAAAATTAGGTTGGAAAACCTATTGAAAATATCACTGAAGACTTTGATTTGAAAATTTATAATCTCCATCTTGCACTACACAAACTGAAGGAAAGAGTCAATCATGAATTTGTAGGAAACCTTCATGATGTTGTCCTACCGTTTACCCAACCTACAAATCAACGACCTTACCCAACTAGAACATGGCACATAATTAAAAATCAACATGGTTATCTCTCGATGCATTAGATACCACTCGACCTTTTCACAACTTGCTCAAAAGAACTAAATTGTATCTCCCTAATATCAATCTAGATGAATCAACCATAATAGAATATAACCTAAAGTATTTTACACAAGCCATTAGACTATTGAATATTAGAAATGAAGATGTTTTTTGCATATTGTTTCCATTTACTTTTCTAGGTAGAGCTACCACTTGTCTTTATAACTTTCCTCTTAATTCTATACACAACTAGAAGGGATTTGAAAATGCATTCATAATCCAGTTCAGTGATGACCCCATATTATTAGCTTCACAATTGACCAAACTAAATATATATCCCAAGGAAAAATCCATAGATTTTAACACCAAATTCAGTACCTCGTTTCATCGTATTCAGACGAACCAAAGAACTCCAAATATATTGACTTTGGAATTCTACCTCTCATCTCTAGAACTCACTATAGTGGTGTCCATCAAATGAGATAACAAGCCAATGCTTGATGATGCATACCAAGAAGTTATCGAGATCAAGTAGGAAATTCCATCCTTACACGAAATTTTATCCCTTAATGTTAAGCCATTAAGAAGACTTTCTCCTACAACTAAACAAATGACCACTATCACTCTCCCTAAGACTACAACAAATGCAAATCCTAAAACCAATAACCAAGACACAAAGTTGGAAGGAGTTCAATGATTATTAAAAAACCTTTCCAATAATTTTGTGGATTTCCAAAGGAAAGTTGGAGAAATGAATTCCATGAACAAAGTTTTCATACCCTATCAAATGCCAAAGAATAATATAGTCCCATAGATGGGTCTACCTCTATTAATCTCTAACTTGACTTAAATGAAAAATCCATGGACCATTATTGTAGGGTACACCAAATGAATCATGGAGAAAATGGATGCCCTAAGTTCACAAATTTATTTAAGGCTTTTGTGCAAGAGGTTGATAAACCCCATGGAGAAATAGAAGATAGGGAAGGGGATCAACCCTCTTTAGATATGGTTTTGTGGGATATTTTTCATATGGAAAACATGAAACATATTGAAATAAATGGTGGAGAGGATGTCAAACTAAATGAGGTTAAAGTTGTTACATTCAAGGGAAAATGGATTACCCCTTAAGGAATAGAATTCAACAAGACAATATCTCTAACACTCCTCCAAATCCTTCAATTAGTAAATCAAACTCGCCTCTCTTTTCCTCAATGTCCACTTCCATTTCTAAAATTAATCATAACATAGTGGATGTCATTAAGGTTAAAGCCAAAATTTTGTTGCATAATTTACTTGGGACAAACCAACAACATGGATTTTTATTAAAAACATTGAAGGCCCCCACTCCAACTAAGAAAATTTCCATTATCAGTGATACCATGGAAAACAAATTGAGATCTAAGACACTAGATTTACTTCTCACTTTCTAGATCTTCAATCAGAGTGTACATACTTTTTTTATTGACTCTAATGCATGTGCAAACATAATGCCATACTTTTCATGTAGAAAATTGAATTCCAAACCTATCAAGTCTTCCCTATAGATCACACAACTCGATAGACCATAAGTGATAGTAATGGGAGAATAAAATGATCTTTTCATACAAGTAGATGATGACCCAAGGTTGAATTCAAGTGATTGACACAATATTTATAGACAGCCCTAAAACCTATGGGATGCTATTGAGCATAGACTAGTAACATATTTTAAAAGGGTAATTTTCTATAGACTAGTCTCATCTCTAATTTCCATGGAAGGGTAAACCCAACCAAATATGATTAGACTAGGACAAACAAATGAAACACAAGGTTATATATTTAGAAGAGAAGAACACGCCCATTCTTCATTTTGAGACTTGGTTAGGGACCTTTCTTTTAGAATCTCCTCATACATTCAATGAACAACTGGATGTATCCACCCTTTCGTCAATTGGTTCTAATAAAAATGTCATAAATAATGTTCACAATAAAAATGAAATTGGCATAGAAGAAGATTCTAACTTTTGGTAGCTTTATTTTGACAGATCCAAATCTAAAGAAGGAGAAAGAGTTAGTTTTTCCCTAACTGGTCTTTAATATAACTGTAAATTCATTGATTAAATGCTCAACTTCAAATGTACCAATAACACAACTAGGTATGAAGCTCTAATTTTGTGGTTAAATAATGATTTGGAAATGAAGATTATGTATTTAATGTTTTTTTGACACTTTAAAGTCATCATGAGATAGGTAATGGATACCATCCATTGTATATTATCTCACCTCAAGAAATACAAACAAGAGGTATGGAAGTTACTCTTTTCATTTGATGCATCTAATATTAAATCCATAACTAGGAAGAAAACATAATAAGTTAATTCATTAGTGGTTTTAGCATCAAGCTTATCCCCATTGGAGAATCTCCCCACCAATAAGTCTTTTGTTGAACTTCTTTTCAAGCCTCAACTACCACATAATGTGCAAAGTTGGTGGGTGTTTAGTGGATATAACTAAAAAATATTTAATTCTTCACCATTAATGCAGTCATAAATGACGAAGAATGTGTCAAAGCTATGGTTGGTTGTGAAAATTGGATCATGACTTTGAAGAGAAATATGATCCACAAAGGAATAGTAACTTTGGAGAATTTGTTTGATCTACAATGTGAATTTAAGAAACAAGATAATGTCAATACAAATATTTCACCCATGCAATACCACATAATCAATATCAAAATCCAATACACCCCTAAGATAGTTAACTTAGGTAATTGCTATACTATGAACACGATACATTAATATACCAAACTTTTTAAGCAATGCCAATACATGTTTTCCATGTTTTTCTGGATGTATGAATATTTGAAGGTATATGATTGTTAAGACCTAAATAATGGCACATCACCCCTTAATTGGGGCATATTACAGTAGTATTGTTATGTTATTTATGTCGTCTTGGGTCCATTAGTTGTAATTGTACCTCCTAGTCTCTTATATATACCAAGGAGACCTTTTCATTTGGGATCATCTTGTATTTGTGAATTTATGTGTTGTATAAGGAGGTTTCCCCCTCGAAGAGGATTATTATATGAAATTATCTCTTTTTYGAGGCTTGGAGTACTTATTCTTATGTTTTTATACTATTTGGATATTTKTTTCCTAACATTTGGTATCAGAGCTCAAGGTCTTGGGGTTTCGTTGTTGCATCTAAGACACCTTGGAATTTTTGCTATAACATTTTTCTAGGAATTTTAAGAAGGAAATACTTGGGGAATATTTATTATATGGATCAAATTACTTGTGGTTAAAATCTCAGCTTYTGGGGATTTACAATTTCAGAGATATAGCCTGTGGGAGATCGAGTACCTGAATCATCTTGAATTAAATCATCGCATAATTGTTTCTATAACTTTTTTTTCTTTGATGATTCAGAATRTGAAACATGGAGGATATTCATAGGAATTATCACAGTATTTGTGGTAAACATTTYAGCTTCTGGGTCATCCTAATTTGGAGATACACCTTGTGTAAGATAAGGTAGATGATTGGTCCTATTAACTAGTCTCAAACAAGTGTTCCAGGTAAAACAATGATATATTCTTCAGTGAGTATCCAAATTAACTCAAACTAGTTTCATTGGATAGTGGACAATCAGCAATATCTCTGGTGCAAGTTTCAGAGTAAGATATCACTTATTGTGCGCTTGGCACGCTTTACAAGTATGCTCTCTCAGAAAGGAAAAAAATCAGCAAGGTGTGGAGAAGTCACCATAACTTCCACTTGGAACATAAAATTTTGATCCAACCTATGGAATTGTAGAGAGGACATATCACATAACCACAGAATGAAATTTCATACCCCTAAGGGCTGAAATTGTAAAGATACAATAGAAGAAAGGTCGGTTAGCAGAACAACCTCCAAATCAGGGTTTAAAAGATGCGGTTTTTTTGGAAATTTGCATATCTTTTGACTAGAAGGTCCAATTGGGGTTATTCAAAAAGTAGATTAAAGTGGGATAAAAGGAGTATCACATAAATTTGAGAGAAACTTAGGGATTTTTTTAGGTACAGACATGTTCCGACGTCTCTAAACGTAGGAGTTGTTGTTACTAGTCAATGCTACAACCCGAGGTTAGTGTGGTTCTTCCACATACCTAGAGTATATTAGAAGACCCTTTTCGAACAGTCGTGCATTAGACAACACTAATACATATTTGATCTCCCACGTACCTGGCATATATCGGGAGACTCCTAGAATCCTGAGACTTACCAAGTAAACCTTTTGGTTGTCTTGTTTCTATAGTACATAGAGAAGAGCACGAGGGGAGATCACTCTCTAGTACCCGAGTAGTCGGATAGTACGACTAAGGGAATGGTCAAGCCTCCTTAGTTAGTTCCCTAAGATATTATTCCAAGTACTATTGTTGGACCCCGCACGTATATCAGAGAGCTATAGCAACTGACACTCCCTTTTCTATGAGGACCTCTTCCTAAGCCAATTAGTAATTCCTACCTTGTAGTGATACTTGGCCAAAATGCCACAAAAAAAGGGAACTTCTACACCAAACAATCCTTCAGACAATCCCAATTGGACTCTTGATGAAGGTGAAGAAATGCGCAGGGACATAAATGATTTACAAAAAAAGCCAAAAAAAAAGATGAACTACAAGGGATGATGGATTCAACTAAAGCTAAGCTAGAAATGATAATGGATACTAAGATGGATGGTTAAAAGGGGATATCATGGAAGGATTAAAAAATTTTCTAATAGAGAGGCCACTTCAAAGTTATAATGTACCTCGTGAAACTCATGATGAGGACACAAGGAAGATGAACCAAGACTGAAGAAACTCCAAATTTGGGTTGAAGACTAACCACTTTCCTAATATTGATATGAGGAAGTTTGACGGCAAGGATCCAATCACATGGATACTCCAGATGGAGTAGTTCTTTGATCTACATGGTGTGCCACACACACAAAAGGTACGAATCGTGTCTTTAGATTTAGAACCCAATCAATTTGTGTGGTACCGATGGATTTTTTCTCTCAAATCACTTGTCACTTGGACAATTTTCATGGAATAAATGATATCACACTATGAGGATACAAGGAGCAATACCTTCTTCAGCCAATTGATAAATCTCAAGCAAAAGGGTTTAGTTGTGAAGCACATTGAGAACTTCCAAATATTGAATATAAAGGTAACATATATTCCATATGAGCACCTGATTGATGTATTCATAGGAACTTTAAAGCATAACATTCAACATAAGGTTCTCCTTTGGGAACCCAAATCATTAGAGAATGAGTTTAAGGCGGCGAGAAATTTTGAAAGTAAAAATATGGCTATGGATACTAGAAGGACCACTCCTAACATCTATCGAGAGAATAATTTTCCTTCTTCTAAACCACCTCAACCTACAAGGTTGACACCTCAACAATTGGAGGAAAGAAAAGCAAAAGGTTGAGGCTAGGGATACTGTTGGAAATAAAACAATATTTCCAAAAATACCCCCCTTTTCATTGATGGCAACCCTTAGTCAATTATGATACTCCCCATGTCTACAAATTTCCTTGTGTATGTGATTCTTCCTCTGTTTGAAACTTCTCCCCCTTCGACATCGATGGAAAAGGGTTGATCCCCCTGAGCTTGTGCTTCCCTTTACTGATGAGATGAGAGGGATATCACTCACAACTTTTGTCTAAGATATGAAAATGTGTCTATGGGAAGGGGTTTCATGAAAATACAAGCAACATGTACTTTGGTGGTAATGTATTTTATATTGACACTTTTCTCAGATACTTGTTCTCTTAGGAAGTGGTACTTGATTAGAATATGCTTCATCTTTTAGTGCATAAAAATATTCTTTGAAATGTTGATTTCACTTGTGTTTTCACGTATGATTTAGATTGGCTAATCATATTCTACCTTGATGTCCTTTGGTGTCTACTTCATATAGAGAACTTGTGTGCAACATGTTGTTGCAATATATTTGACTTCTGTTGTGGATAGAGAGATTGAAGTTTTCTTCTTTCTCAACCATGATACTAAACAGTTGCCTAGAAATAATTCTCCTCCATTGGTAATTTTCTTGCCATCAATACTCCCTATCCGATCTTCTTTTGTATATGTTGTTATAGTGAAGTCCTTACTTCTTGAATACCACAAGCCAAAGTCCAATGTGCCCTTTAGATATTTGAATATTATTTTTACTGCTTGCACATGTCTCTCCTTTGGTGTATATTTAAATCTTGCAACCAATCATATTGCTTGCATGATGTCTAGCCTTGATGTTTTCACATATAGTAGGATTCCAATCATTGACCAGTGTAGTGTTTTATTTGTTTATGGAGATTCATCATCTTTTCTCAACTTGCATCATGTGAGCATGGGTGTACTGACAGGTGCATAGTATTTCATTCCGATTTTTTTCAACATTTCCTTGATATATTTGGTCTGATAAATGAATATGCCTTTGTTGGATTGAGAAATATGCAAACCTAGAAAGAATGACAATTTTCCAAGCATGGACATATAAAATTATTTTTTCATTTATTCTACAAACATTTGGCTCATTGTATCATCCACATAAACCACAACGATTAACATATATTCATTGTTTGTTTTGATGTAAATATTGTTGTATGCAGCTCCTCTTTTGAAACATTGTTGTTGTAAGCATTTGTCAAGTCTTGAATACCAAGCTCTAGGATCTTGATTTAGTCCAAAGAGTGTTTTATTTAGTTTTCATGCATAATCTTCATTGTCTAACAATTGAAATCCTTCTGGTTGTTCAATGTATACTTCTTCTTCTAGATTTCCATTTATAAAGGCTAACTTGATATCCATTTGATAGACTTTGAAGTTCTTGAAACATGAAAATGCCTTTGAAACATTATGATTTATTCTAATCTTGCAATTGCAGCAAAGGTTTCTTCAAAGTCAATACCCTCAACTTGAGCATACCCTTTACATATCAATATTGTTTTATTTTTTACTACTTGTCCATTTTCATCCAAATTGTTTCTGAAGACCCATTTGTTGTCAATCACATTTTTGTCTTTTGGTCTAGTCACAAGTTCCCATGTCTCATTCTTCTCAATATGATTTAGTTCTTCTTCCGTAGAATTAACCCAATTCTTATCTTCACTAGCTTATGTAAAATTCTTAGCGTCTATTTTAGATAGCAAAGAAAAGTTCAATCTTCATATAATCTGAACTCATGCATCTATATCATCAAGAATATGAATTTCTAAATGATTCTTTTGGACAATTCTGGATGGTGTCTTTGGATATTGGCATTCTATTTCTTCTTGTTCTTTATTTTCTTCTTCATTTTCTTCTTCTTTTTAGATTTTCTCTTGTGGATCTTCATTTGTTTGTGAATTTTCCTCTTGAGGTATTGTTTCATACATTCTTACATCAATATTGTCTACAACCTTGTGCAGTTTTTTGTTGTAGCATTTGTAGGCCTTGCTTCCATATGCATAGCCAAGAAAGATACCTTCATCTATTATGGAATCAAACTTTCCTAAATTATCTAAATTTCTCTTATGTAACACTTTCTGCCAAATACTTTGAAGTATTTGACTTTAGCTGATCTACCCTTCCATAATTCATAAGGTGTCTTGTTGTTGTTCACTCTAATTTGTGCTCTATTCAAAATGTAGATTTTTTTGTTGACTACTTCTTTCCAAAAGGTGTCTAGTAGTTTGGAATCTTTCAACATTGTTCTATCAATTTCTTATACAGTTGTGTTCTCTTTTTCTACAAATATGTTTTGTTGTGGAGTTCTTGCTTCCCAAAAATGTCTCTTGATTCCATGATTCTCACATAATTCATCAAGTTCATAATATGTAAACTCACCTCCTCTATCAGATCTTAAGCACTTGATTTTTAAATCAGTCTCGTTTTCAACTAGGGTTTTGAAAGCTTTAAACTTCTCAAATGCTTCATATTTTTCTTTAAGAAATGTAACCGGTGTCATTCTTTTGTAATCATCAATAAGAAGCATAAAATAACTCTCACATTTTAAAGTGTGTGTTCTTGTTGGCTCGTAAAGTTCTTTGTGTACAAGTTCCAGTGGATTTGATGTTGAGTGCTCCTTTGTTTTCAAACTAACTCTTGTTTCCTTCCTATGTTGACATGGCTTGCAAATAGTGTCTGTAGGTTTTGAGATCCTTGGCATATCTCTTACTGCTTGTGTCTTGTTGATTTTTAATATTTTTTCAAAGTTTATATGACCCGCCCTTCTATGCCATAACCAGATTTCATCTACTTGTCCTATACAACATTTTTCTCTTTTGACTTCATTGAGAATGTATACATTGCTCAAGGTTATGTTTGCATTTTCCACTAATCTTCCAGAACCTAATTTCCTTATCTAACATCCTTTAGAGTGAAATGTGACGTTGTAATCTTGATCACACATTTGATTGACACTTAGAAGATTATGTTTTAACCCTTCAATGTACAAGACATTCTTTTTTTTAGTCTTTCCATTATCAAGACTAACGATACCTTTTCTAACTATCCTTGCAGAAGCATTATCCCCAAAGGTAATGCTACCTCCTTTTTCTTCAATTTTTAGGGTGAGAAATTTGATCTGATCCCCTGTCATGTGTTTAGAACATCCACTATAATTGTACCATTGGCTTCATTTGTCTAGAGAATACATTGCAATTCAACATTCTTCCTGCTTTTGTTCTTCTTGCTTCCTTTTCCACATCGTTGTGTACTCTTCTCTACTCTTGGTAAGAACATATTCTTCCTTGTTTAGGAGGATCTATTAATCTTATTCTACATTCCAATGCTATGTTCCCATAGTTATTGCACTTATAACATTTAGTATTGTAATCAAGTAGGAGAACACATGAATTGTAGTTTCCATCAACAAACCCATGAGAACTTCTACTTGTGTTGCTCACATAATCATTCTTTGAGGTTTTATAAGAACCTATATTTATATATCTCACATGATGACTTCTTGCATACTATATACAATCTATTACTTTATGACCAAAATTATTGCAATAAAAACAATAGCCAAGAAAGAGATTTTGGTACCGAGTTGTGAAAGGTATTCTTGGTGGAACGACTCTTCTAAACTCATTCTTGTGAGAATAATCAAATTTATCTTTTCCATCATTTCCTTTCCTGGTGTTACTTTCATTGTTGATGGATCATTTGAGAATATTGGCATAGATTTTAGTCTTTTCTTCATTTTCCTTTTCTTATGGCTTTATGACCTTACTGCTTGCATCTCCCTCAAGGGTCTTTTTTTTTTTTTGTAGCCAAGACCTATCTTGATGAATGGTGACCATTGGAAACTCAGAATATTATCTAAGATTTCAGTACGCTTTCCAAACTTCAAGCTTCTATTCATCTGATTGGAATTTAGTTTTTTTCTCTATTTCCTTTCTTAAGAAAATTATTTCAACTTCTATCTTCTCACAATTTTCTTAATTTCTTCCATCTAGCTTCTCACCACTTCTTCTATCATTTTTTCCTTTTCCAGTTCATTTTTTAGGATGATAACTATTTTTTATTGTTTCATCAATATCATGATCCTTCTTTTCATATTTCTATAATTTCTCTTTCTACTTTTTATTCTTTCCCCTAAGTCTGTCTATTTCTTGTAAGGCACTAACATGTTCTGCTTCAATATTCACTTCCCCATCAATGTCTTCTTCTTCTTAATATGATTTTTCTTTATGATTCTCTTCATTTTCTTTACCAGTAGAATTTTTATCCATGGCTATGAAGAGGAATTCTTCTTTTTCAATATCATAAACATATCCATCACTTTCTTCAGACGAGCTATTGTCCTCTCTAGAATAAAAACTCTTCTTCTTAGTATATTTTCCTATTTTTTGTCTATAAGGTTTGCTTTTATTGTTATGTTACTCTTTCTCATTATTGTCCTCATCATCATTTTCTTCTCTTTTTGCATATGGGAATTTAGCAACAAAATTTCCTACTCTACCAAAAATAAAACATTTGAAGGGTAGCTTACCTTTGTATTTGCCATGTTGATTAAGGTTGGTTGTCATTGATGTCAACCCTTGAAGAAAGCCTCGTAGCACAAAGTTTTGGGTAAT
>JZKD02S1736426.1:6891-18249 GCA_000966675.3 Picea glauca | reverse complement strand
CACAATTTTTCCGACAAAGAAAAGATCACCTTCGCACTCCTTAAAGCTCTCCCTCATGTCAAACATTGGTGGGAAACTTACTGGGAGAAAATTTCCATAGAGGAGTCTAGAATATTTGGGGTCGATCCCACTTGGGATTTTTTTGTGGATGCGGTAAAGGAACAGTATTACCCTGTTGGCAATTATGAGGACCAATACATGAGATGGACCACACTGCGGCAAGAGAGGCGCCAAGCAGTTTCGGAGTTCACCAATACCTTCCATACCTTGCACACCAAGCTGGGTATCAAAGACTCCGAGCGACATTTGGTTTTGAAATACCGTGGGGCTCTACACAGATACATCCAGATTGAAATGGATTTTCTGGACATCTCATCACTCGGTGTTTCTTATCGATATGCTGTTAAAATTGAGCAGAAATTTAAGCACTAGAAAAAACAAGAATTCGGGTTTTCAAATCCGCAACAACCGAAGTCTGAGAAAGATGACCCTAACAAACAGTCTCCTGAAAACTAGTCCAAGACACAGGAAAAGAAGGTTCACGGGAAGACAAATAAGGACATCGGAAAATGGTGTGAGTTCCACAAAAGCCCCTGGCACAACACCGATGAATGTCGCTCAAAACAGTCATTGGTGGTCGAGATCAAAGACAAAGAGCCGAACCCTGATTCAAAATCTGATTCTGAAAATACTGGTAAGGCTCAGATCATTGACGCAGACCCCACTGCTATTGTCGTGACTGCAACAATTCAACCAGAAGAACCAATAGATCCTAAAGAGGGGGAGCGCCTTTTTCATTCACAGATGTGGGTGAAGGGGACCCCACTGCATTTTATTGTTGATAGCGGAAGCCATAAGAACCTCATCTCAACAGAGCTCATAAAACAGTTGGGATTTTCGACAACACCACACCCACAACCATACAACATCGGGTGGCTTCGCCAAGGACGAGATCTTTGTGTCAGCCAGTAATGTCAATTCTCATACAACATCCATCCCTTCAAGGACGAGGTATTATGTGATGTTGCCCTACTAGATATCTGTGATGTTCTCTTGGGAAAATCATATATGTGGAAGCGCCATGCTATTTATGAGTCTCGACCCCACAGTGTCATTGTTTCTCTGGGGGGTCATCTCTATAGAATACCAGAGGTAGTTCTGATTATTGTTCCACCTAAAAAGTGTCGCAAGGTAGTATCTCATACTACAAAATTCAGCTTCTTCACAATCTGTTCAAAGGGGGAATGAAAGGATACTGCAACCACTACAACCTCGACCCGAGCACCTTCTATCCAACAGAAGCAAGTCGACAATATTGCAGAAAAATGCAAAGTTTCCTTCTACACACAGTCATATTAGATAGCCCAACTGGTTGAATAGAGTGGACCCCTCCAGCAACAAGTTCATGACAAACTTCCACAAAATGAGCAGCGCGACGTCTCCAGCACGACAAGAAGCTCACCAGGATGCAGATTCAGCAAACGCTTTTCCCTCTCCCCGGGCACTCAACACAATGGAGACCATTTCTTCCTAAAGAGGGAGGATTGATCCAGGTGAATATTGGTGGCCACCCACCTTTTCCAACTGGCTCAAAACAATTTTTTGGCAATTTTGGCAATTTACTATTTTTAGCAGTTTTTAACTTCCAGGGCCATTTTGAGGGCCTAAATGAAGGTTTTTCGAGATCGACGCTCTCAAAGATAGTCAAAAGCATGATTGAGCCCTCAAAATGAATCTCCTCGATGATACCTTTCCAATGAGTTATCATACGCCTAAAATAAAGATCGTATGCAAAAGTTACGACACTGGGAAGTTGATGTACTAACTTACCCAAACAGGGCCCACATGACTTTAGCGCTTCATCTCCTAGGGTTAGGATTTCTGATGTCTAAGGTTTTTGGAATTCCTTCTTATTGTAAAAGGCCTTCAGAACCTCATTTTAATCATCTTCTTGTGAATGTGAGTAGCCATCACATCTCTTCTCAGAGATAAGCTACCACCATTCAAGCGAGTCTTTCACTCTGTATTTTTATAGTCTCTGTACATTTCTTTCATTAATAGAAATCATGTATTAATGTATATCTGTGTTTATGGTTGCATCTCTGATACATTTATGTTATATTATTGAATATCTGCGATATCTTTGTGCATTTCTTTATTATATCTCCGATCTTATTTTGTGCCGAAAATAATCCGGATCAATACAACATGATAGATTGGATTCACTAGATCAGACACTAAGCATATTATATATCATATCTAACATTCATTCCTATCTCAGAAGCACAAAGCATAACTAAATATATTTAATGACATCAAACACTTAGCCAAGAAGGAGATAAACGCATTAGGTCGAAGCACAGAGCAGAATACACAAAGTTACCATGGTTCACCCCCACCCTGTGCTACATCCACAAAGTCTTCTTCTTTATATTATCTCGGTCACAAGAGGTTACAACATAGATCTTCAATGACCCTTAGTTCGCAGAGGAAAAAATATCTACGCAGCTTGCTAGATCCGTCTTCCTTTCACTTCAACACAAAACTACAACAACTTGCACTGAGCTTTTCAATCTCCTTACAATCATGCACAGAGCACTTACAATATACATCTGATCACACAGATCCAGTTACTAGCACCAAGACTTTAGATATACATCACATAGATGTACTACCTTCTTCTACTTACATTGCCTTAGTATCTATTTATAGATTACAAAATGGGCCTAAGCGTGGGTAAACCCACAGGCCGACATCCTTTTCCCTTTACATCAACCCCAAAACCCTAAAAAGGTCCCAAAAATAGGTTTTGCTTCCCTAATTTTCGCTTCGCGTTGTGCTCCATCTTTGACTAGCTGTCACAGTCCCAAAAATAGTCAAATATTACCAAGTATTCCTCAAAACTTGGTCAAGGGCCAATAGGAGCAGGAGCTGGAGTTTTATTTGTGGCACCAGATGATGAGTATGTTATTCCTTTCTCTTATATATTACAATGGGATGTTGATTATACCAATAATGTTTGTGAATATGAAGATTTAGTTTTAGGATTAGAAGTTGCAATAAAATTAAAAATCAAACATTTGATAGTCTATGGAGATGCTGAGCTCATTGTAAAACCAATAAACAAAAATATCAAGCTAAGCATATGAGATTGAGATTGTATAGAAATTGTGCCTAGGATCTAATATATAATTTCTTCTCATCTTTTAATAGTCACTCTATTCCCATAATGCAAAATCAACAAGTTGATTCTTTGGCCAAAGATGCTGTGACTTTCATACCACCTATTGTTTTGAAGCTGAAATAACATAGTGAGATGAGGAACAAACCTTCAATTCCAAACAATGTTAAACATTGGAAAGTATTTGAGGATGATGAACAAATCAAGCAGTTCCTAGAAATGGTAGATGAGTTTTCTAAGACCCACATAGATCAAGAAAATCAAAATGATCCTGCTTGGGTTATGCAAGAAGGAGAAAATCCGGAAAAGTTCCAAGATAAAATTGCAAATCACTGCATGATTTTACTTAAAAACAATCAGATTCCCAGAGGTCTTATCCCTCTAGAACGGTTATTTGACCAATATGATATACCTTTAAAGTCTACTTTGTGACCTCAACCTGAAGAAGTTGAATATTGTAATGTAGGAACTAATGAAAATCCCAAATGGTCAAAATATCAAAATATCTTCCAGCGCAAATAATGAGTAAATGTGTTGAGTTACTTAAACAATATAAAGATGTTTTTGCATGGTATTGTGATGATTTAAAAGCTTATGATACTTGTTTTATTGAACACAATATACCCTTAAAGCATGGCATTAAGCCTTTCAAGCATAAACTTAGACAGATAAACCCAATTCTTTTGCAAGTAATAGAAAGGGAGGTTAAAAAACTTCTTGATGCAAAAATCACTGTTCCTCTCAGATACTATGAATGGGTCACCAATTTCATCCCTTCTAGAAAGAAGAACGACAAAATAAGACTCTACATTGATTTTAGGAACTTAAATCGGTCTTCTCTTAAAGATAACTAACCGCTCCCAAAAATGGACCATGTTTTAGAGAAGGTAGTAGGGGCTAACATAATTTATATGATTGATGGTTTCTCAGGATATAATCAGATTGTTGTTCATGAAGATGATAGAGAAAATAATGCATGTACTACTCCATGGGGAACTTTCATGTATAATAAAATTCCTTTTGGTTTAATGAATGCAGGAGAAACTTTCCAGAGAGCAATGGATATCGCATTTGTTAGTGAAAGAGATAAATATGTTGTTATTTATCTAGACGATTTGACAATTTTTTCCAATTCTGATGCAGAACATTTGGTCATGAAAAATGTCCTCATCTAGTCGAGGGAAGTTCGACATCAATTCGACAAAAACTAGTGATTTATTAGACTTCACATAAGCAAAATAGAGATCAAATTATTGAAAAATAACAATCCACTTATTGTATTCCCCCCCTATGATATGCCTGGTAAGGACATATTGAAATGGATTAATATATGCAGCCACGCTAGTTTTTCAAGGTAAGATATAATGTCGTAATCTCTAAACCGCATGTACAACGACCAAGGCCAACTTCTCTATGTGAGAGTATTTAAGTTCAATAGAAACTAGGTTTTGACTAAGATAGTAGCCAACGTGCTCATGGAGCTCATCGTCTTTCTGAACCAGTACCATACCAACCGTCCCTTCAAACACAACGATATAAAGAAAATAGTCTCTATTGTAGTCTGGAGGCTTCAATAGAGGTGTCAATACCAAATCTTTCTTAAGAGCATCGATGAATTCATGGGTTCACTCATCCCATATAAATGGAGTGTCCTACTTCAAAAGATGCATGGAATATTTAGTTAAATTAGCATAGTTCACATTGAAATGACGCAGGAAGTTAAACTTCCCCTGTAAACCTTGAAGTTGTTGAATGTTGCTCGGGGGAGGAAACTTAAGTATTTCCTCAACCTTCATAGGATCCACCATGATCCCATGCTTAGATACTATGAATCCTAAAAGACGACCATACCTAATGAAAAATATGCACTTGAGAGGGTTCAACCGAATGCGATAGTAATGAAATCTCTCAATTACTAGTCAAAGGTGAGCAGAGTGATCTACTCTCTTGCGAGAGTGAGAAACGAGATCATCTAAATAGGATTCGACGATGTGCTTAAGATCGTGAAATGAAAATTTCATGGCACTTTGGAAGGTCACTCTAACATTTTTAATATCGAAAGGAATTTTTTGGTATGAAAAGGTACCCCAAGGACAAATAAACATCATCGTGTGTTGATCCTAGGGTTTGATCTGAATTTGATTATACCCTGAAAATCCATCCATAAAGGAAAATACCTCGCTTCTTGCACACTCATCAAGAATTTAGTCAATGAAAGGAGTGGGGAAGTTATCTTTAGAACAAGCCTTGTTCAGGTCTCTAAAATCCATATACACACAGATGGTTCCTTGCATTTTATATACGAGAACGAGATTGGACACCCATTCAATCAAGGGAACTGGGTAGATGAAACCAACATTAATTAGCTTCTCTACTTCTGCCTTAATAGAAGAGGCCTTCCTAGGATTAACAAATCTAAGACATTGTCGAACATGTATAACATACAAATAAGTTTTAATCTCATGCTCGACAATGTTGGGGTCGATCCTTGACATCTCTTCATATTACTAAGTGAATACATCTCGAAATTATTTGAAGATATTGATGTAGATATGACTTTCTTCAGGAGAACAATTTGCATCGATATATATGTTCTCGATTTTACCAAGGGTACAAGATATGTCGATCATGATGGTAGGAGAAATATTTTCCATGTTTCCTTCAACATAAATACTATGTGTATCTAATGGAACCATGGCGTGACCGACCATCTCACTCAAGGTAGATCTAAAGTCATCATGTTCAATCTTAACAAGCTCTGAGACAAAATAAGATCGATGATGCATATCTTCCCAAAGCCTATCAGGACTAGTCATGGCCTCTAATATGGATTCATAGGAAGGTAAAGTATCATTGAGGAAATCATGTGAAAAATATGATTGAGAAACCCATATGGGATCTAAAATAGGATCCACCTCGTCCGTCCATGAGGAGGAATGATCTAGGTCAGCAGTAGTTTCTAGAATAACATGATATGTAGCTTTTATAGTTGACAATGGCATTGCCATCCCAATGTGAAACTGACCTTTGTATCACATATTCGGGGAAGGTAGGGTCCAACGGTCATTGAAATATGAAGTATGAAAAGGAATGGACCTCATCGATGATGAAGACTCACTCTAAATGGAATGAATATAGTGAATTGGTGCCATGAAATCAAAACTACCCATCAAAGAGGAATACATCCCAGCACCAACATCATGAGTTGTCTGCTGAGAATTTTCAATCAGAGGGACCAAAGGTCCAACCGATGCAATAGGACTAGCATGTGCAAAGGACAATCGATCAATCACCACTATCTTTCCTTCGTGAGGAAAACATAAAGTGTGGAAAAATTATGACATGACGACTATCATGGAATAAGTCCAATTATGCCCTAGTATTAAATTGTAGTCGAGAGGTGCATCAACCACCTCGACGTAGACCTCCACAGTATTTCCACCTAACTAGACCAAAAAAAGTGGGAAGGATCCCGTGGGGTCGAAATGAACACCCATCATATGCGGTCAACATAGTCATAGATTGAGATAGGGTCAGAGAGCCAATGGCTTTCCAACAGGTTAGGGAAATCTCACAATTCACAACACCTTCGTCAATTACAATATGTTTGATGGTAACAGGTGGTAAGGTAAGCGAGGCTTAACATCCATGACATAAAACTTGATAAGATTTGAGCCACACGGGTCTAGAGCTCCTAACGTAGATAACAAGGCGTTCCTCTGTGAAGGACACATATGGAGCACCTCCAAATTCAACATCGCACATGGGGTTTGGCCCAAATCTTCGACAATCAAATATTTTTGGGTGGCTTTGGAATTAGGATTGTGGGAAGATCACTTTAGCACTCCTTTAAGAATGTGAGGTGGAAGTTTCGTCTTATTGATCTGCAAGGGTGTTTCCAAGGGAGGAGGATGCTTTAGACCTATAAAATTCTATGAAGAATCGTAATCACAAGATTGAGTGGCTACATCAATCTGAGACTTAACCATATTGACACATAGATAAACACCTTCACGTGCTGAGGGGTTTTGACTTCCACTTGATGCATTTCCAGAGTTGAAGATCCCGGAGGCCATATGATGATTATGTGGAAACGGTTTTGTCAGTAAAGTGGGTGATTTCGATAAGAGCCTCAATTCTTCCTTGATTTTTGGGAAAAAGTGGTTAAGGTGATCATATTTACAAAGTTTACAAGGAAACTTCACCTTTCGCTTCTCTTTCTTTCCCTCACCAACATTATTATTCAATTTTTCATTATTATTGTCGCCCTTGGATTTATTATTATTTTTTCAACCCTTACAATTATTACCTCATCCCGTGAGGGTGCATTTAAATAGCCTTAAACAAATAGAATCATCATTTAGAGAGTTAGATGAGAACCATGGATAATAATTAGTTACATTATCATTTGTTTCCCCACCAATCCTTCCCTCGAATTTAGGAGTGTCTAAAGGAAGCTTGGTGGGGACAGGGGGCCATGACATATCGTGACACACAGGGTCATTCATTAACTTCGACAAAGTTGGAAAATTTAGCGTGGACAGAAAAGGGAGTCGGGGTTGCAACATCTGATCCCATGCTCCCAGGAAAGGTTGGGGCTGAGGGATTGCAAACCATCCAAGGTTCCGGTATATATTGTGGCCCTGTTTGGTAGGGTAGTATCCTCCTCCAAAATTATTCATGAATGGTTGTAAGGGAACCATACCCATGAAAACGACATGATAAGGATTATATACATTTCCCCCAGATGAAGGAAGTCCATGCTGGGGGTTTCCCATACTGTGAAATTGACTCCCTCCGGATGGAACACCAGAGGACAGAGGGGGATTCACCATAATAATTTTTTTTTTAGGAATCAACATGGATGAATAGGGAATGAAGGATGGAATATAGAATGTAAATTAACCGCCCATTTGAGCACTCCATCCTAGAGCACTGAATCTAGGATTAGGTCCATAGGAAGGAGGATTCTGACCTCCGACTGTAGGATTCACTTGGGGAATATGACCTCCCCCAAATGATAAAGGAAAAAAATGAGGCGTTGTGCCCCCAGAACCAACACTAGGATTCACAATAGTTGTTGAAATGGAGGATGAGAGTTTTGACGTCACGTCAATCATACCAAAAGAAAATGGATTAGAGGCTGAAGGTATTGATTGAGAATCATGATTTGGCATACCAAAAAGAAAAATGAAAGGGTTCTTTCCCGTGGGCCGAGTAGAAGTCATATGTTTGGTAGAATTATATGAGGGAGCCTTTGGCACCCACACCATGGAAGATGAGGGAGTCGAAGGGATCCCACTAATCATAGAAGAGAAGGGAGTCGAAGGACTTCCCGAGAAATTCATATCTGACTCAGTACTCATAGCTAGATGATCATATGTTTGGGAGGTGGAGATATATGTACCATGCTTATTAACTCTAGGCCTTTTAGAAGGTGACTTTGGTAAAGGATCAAGATGCAGTGGTAACTTCAACAAATGAAGAGACTGGTGAGGAGGTTGGTCTTTCTCCACGATGACTCATAACTCAAGATATAATACAAAATCCTAAGGCCAAATAATAAATAGAGAGAACACTAAAATAAAGCAAAAAGACCAATGCACACAAACATGATATAATGGATGAAAGGGGCCTCCCGAACTAAAGTTGGTATGCCTCTCTCAAGATGGGCTAGAGACTCCGCAACAGAAGAGTGGAGGTATCAGAATCAGTTATAAGGGCCCTCGTAGTCTTCACAATGCAGTCGGTCAGATCGCCCTAGAGAGGTAATCCTCCATAAAGGTTGTGTGTTGTCCAACCCTTATCTGACTCAAGGTACCTGCAGAATAACACCTGCAAGTAACCTATGTGGATACCTATGTCAAGCAACTAGCGTCACCACAATATAACCAATGCATAGGAGAGCATCACAAGTTTGGTCCACTGTATGGGCAGGGTAGCAAAGCCTAAAATCTCGAAAGCACTGCCTCTCACGGAGGTAAAGGTACTAGAAATACCCCCAGATACAAATAGAACCCCAGAAATATCTTTGACGCTAGGAAGGTATTAGAGGGCTATCTCTACAATCAACTGCGCATGACCTCGTTCTTAACTATGGTATGAGCGGATCCTCCTGACATCACCGATTACACAATGGGTTTCACCACTTCTTGGTCAGACACATACATTGAGTTTTATAGCCTTGGAGAAGTTTACTCAGAAATTCCTATTCCAAGGATCTAGGTCCTATACTTGTTTGTGTACCCTGAAAAATAAAATTGTTTCTAATCAGTTTTAATTAATTAACATTAATTTTAATGGCTTCTTCTTAATAAAGAGGTGCGGTCGTGAAACTGATGGTATTACGACTCAACATATAAAATAAACAAATATAAAAAAAAATCTAAGTACTTGTCTTGAATTTCAAAGAGATGGTATGCTTCTAAAAGAAATGTTTTCCAATTCAATCTCTACAATTTCAATGAAGTGCAATCTTTCCAAATACGTCAAAATCAATGCAAAGTAATCAAAAGTGAAAATTCCATATGTACAATGCAAGTAAGAAAATATTGTTGTATTTTAGATATGAAGAAAATAAAATGCAAGGAATAAATAACAACCTCACAGGAAGGCCCTACTGCAAGCAAAAAGAGACAAGACAAGTAGGATACCAAGAAGCAAATGCTCAGACTAGTATGCAAGGACAACCAATAAGAAAGATGACAAGAAATGAGTTTTCCCAAAAAATCAACCATAAAAAGGCTTCCTATCACCCCGTAGGCACTTAATAGTCAGAATAGGGACCCGAGAAGACTCAACAACCAACAAAACTCACCCAACAAACACCAAACTCATCCAACAAGACTTAAGCGATGATGTATGCGACTGTTTGATAAAAAAACATGTATATACACCCCCTAAAGCTAGACAACTTGTGTATGTACACGTATGTCAAGCGAAAAACCATGTATTCCAAGAAAAACACTATCAAAGTAAGGGTTAAGCCAAGAAACTGAGATGCAAGGAAAAATACAGGCTGTCAAGCAACAAGAGACAAGGAAACTTAGAAAAATAGAGAGCAAATAAAGGAGAAAAACACTCAACACCCCCAAAAAAGGATATCTCCCCAATGGAGTCACCAATTCTATTACGAGGAAAATATCTCTATGGATAGGATTAAAGCAGAACAGACAGAACGAAATCCAGAAATCAACTCTAATATCAAGTATGCTATATAAATGAAATGCTAAAAAGACAGGGTTAAAATCCTACCTCGCTCGGACATTCAAAGAGGACCACTGTTGAGCACACAACCCAAAGATTTATACCTGCAACTTGTCCTCAACAACCAAGATATACAAGCATATGGTGATAATACATGATGACGACATATAAACTAGCATAATCCATTAACATACATGAAAAATATTCCCATGGAACAATAATTCAAATATATGCAAGATATCAATTGGAAGAGAAAAAAGTATTTCTACTAAAATAATCAGAAGAAGTACATAGGTGACAAAATTCTTTAACGACACATATCAGAACCAAGAAACTAAGTCCCTCCAGCTAGGGCTCCACCACTTCAATCCTCCACAAAGGAAAGCTCATGTATAGGAGTCAATGGGGTTCTCCATCAAAAAGTAGGAAGAGCTTGGTGGATGAACATAAGAAGTTCATACTTTCAAGGACAAAGAGATGTAGACTCATTATGAAGTGAAATTTCTTCAGAGTGTTTTTGCTCTCAAAGTTCTAAATCTTTTAGTCTTGGACATGGCTCAATTTATAGCCTATGAATGGAACTGGAGGGCCCAGTCGAAGCGTTTACAATATATGGAAGTTCAAGGATCATGGATCTCATGACATGTCATTGAAATCCGACACAATTTTCAATTTTTGAGCACCAAACCCGATGTAAACGGGTTGTAGTGGATCAACCTGCGTGTACACTTGTTGTATAACTGATAGGGCACATATATGTACAAAAATGTGCATTTTTGGCTCTAGAGTGAACAAAAAAGAGGGACTTCAAGCCTGCAGGGGGAAATGGAAGACCATCCAAGCAAGTTGCATGGATTGAGGCAAAATTTGTTGTAACAATACCCTTATTAAAATCCCTTCAAAAATTTTATTTTCATCCATATCTCCAAACTATTAGTGAAATTTGTTTTGTAATCATTAACACAAAAAAT
>JZKD02S1736415.1:64526-76927 GCA_000966675.3 Picea glauca | reverse complement strand
AGGATATAAATTGCTCAGACCCAGAACAGTCTTCTAGCCCATAAAAATTGAATTACCATTCAAGCTAGTAGTTGGGAAGTCTTCCTCAAGAGTAAATGAGGAGATGGGAAGAGTACCCATCTGGAAAAATCTTGATATGACCCACAGAATATTGTTGGGAAAGGAAAAACAATTCAGGAAAATCATGGGAAGAGAGCAGAGGATACACACAAGTAGGTCAGAAGACCATTAGAGAGGAAGAACAGTGTGTGAGGCTCTCTGGTTATGAGGAGAACTGAGAAATATATGCTATTATGGGTACATGAGCACTTGTAGAGTGTTTTCTAATCAAGTTGATAAACGAAGATGCAGTGATTGAATGAGAAATCACAACAGACTCCCTTGCCTGGTGGATAGAAAACTGAACTACCAGGGCCCTGTGGGGAAAGGAAAGTAACCTCTATCCCTTGTTGTAGCTGAGAAAAAAAAGAAAAATATATCAATCTCATGGAATCATGATCTAGCTAGGGGGTGGCCAGTTGAGGAATACTCAAATAGAAAATTGTGCCTATGGTTGGGTGGAAAAGATCACCCCTTTCAGCAATTGCCAACTAATTTCCAATTTCAGATAAGTGTGACTATGATTTTTTATGTTGTATTGGTTGTTTTGTTGTAATATACATTATTTTCTTGTTCTAGATGGTGGGAAATTATTTTACCTTGTTTGAATGGTACAATTTGTGGCTCTGATGGTCTAGCGGCCTAGGAAATTGGAAGCAAAGCTTGAGTATCATATTGTGTATATGGTTTTTTGCCTACCTCTATTTAGAGAAGGATAATTGTTAGTAATGAGTTTTAAATGAATTTGAGAGCATAAGGCTATGACCCCTGTGTTGGTTGTAAATTTCTAAAGGGACTACCTAGGGATTAAAATGGGAAATATAGAGTCAGGACAGACTCTATGGAATAACTCTGAACCTGAAAATCCCTTAGAATTTATGTTGTCCTATTACAAGATTTGGATTTTGAGGTGAAAGGAACTTCCTTCAAACCATTCTTCCTAGTGACTAAAGGTTGAAATCCGTGGCCTTAACCAAATATCAGATAAGATCTGAGAGTGTAGCCCTTAGGGGCTTGTCAAAGATCCATATGTCCAGGACCCTAGAACCCTATGCTATGCTAAAAGGGAACTAAGATTTATAGGATTTGGGACTTAGAGATGTTGGAACCTCACAATATTCAAATCCCGTCGAAGGAAACCTGTCAAAACGGTGACGGGACGGTTGAACAACAACCAACAATTTCCTATCCATTGTTGTGGGATCCACTTTATCGTTAAACCCTGACCAACTTTTCATCCATGAAGTTAAACGAGTCGTCGATCCAAGAAACATAGGGATCTTTCCTGACCATTGGATATATGCTACAGTCTAATTCAGTGTTGACCTACTCTAAGAGTGAAAAGTGTAGATTTTAACCTTGTACAATATTTTACTACAAACATATTTTCAATGAAATAACAAAAAAGATAAAATGAAAAATACACACATTAAACGGATATTTTTCCCCTGGAAACCCAAACCGGGAAAACCAACATATTCTATATCCATTCATAGTGATACATTGTTTACAATAAAATATACATATAGGATCCAACGGCAATCAAAAACCTAACCTAATGACCTAGATTAGTCAACAACCCTAATTCCTTAACCGGAAATAGAAATACATCGGCAAAAAACATGTGTCGAAAAACCTCCCCACAATGGAAACAAAAATCAAGGTGACACGAAAAATGAGGCAAAAATGTGATACGTTTACCAAGGAAAAAACATTACTCGGTGGCATTTCCCCCTCAAATGCCCCTGCACACCTAGCGCAACATAGCAAACACTAAGGCTAGTCATGCAAATACTATAACACATACCCAACATTCTCCCACTTGTTTTTTTCTTTGCATATAGGGGGTTACAGGGTTACATAGTCAACAATCCATGACAACAATGCCCATGGACCCTCTATACCAAGAGAACTTCTCAGTGCTCACAAATTTTGTTAATGAACCTGCAACATTCTTCAAAGTGTCCACCTTCATCAGCAACACTTTCTTTTATTCAACCATGTCTATCAGAAAGTAATATTGAATATCAATATGTTTTTCTTTGAATGATAAGTTGGGTTCTTCGCCAAAAAAATTGCACTTTGACTGTCACAATCTATCCTTACAGCTTTTTGTACCAATCCAATACCTGAACACAATCTTTGTAACCATATTGTTTCTGTACTTGCATGAGTGTCTGCCATATCTTCAACTTTTGTAGTTGAAAGTGCCACTATAGCCTGTCATTTTCTAATCCAACTGATTGCTCCTCCAAACAGGTTAAACACATACCTGTTTGTAGATCTTCTACAATCCAGATATCTAGCCCAGTCTGCATCCACAAAGCCATGTAAGTCCAACACTATCTGTAACATCCCCTACCATCCACGTCGAGGCATGCTACACGAGAGAACACTTTTTCTCTCTCTGCGGAACATATTGTAACATACACAACATCCAACTAAGCTATGCCACATAAATTTTTCGAACTGCATGCAATTAAAACATATACACATAGAACTCTTTCATAAAATTATATATAAACGTAAACAAATAAATGCATTTCGTAAATGCACAGATTCATATTGAAATAACAGTAAACATATACATGCAGTATATCCAGGAAATACCCATAAATATAAAGATGGTTGTAAACACACATAGGATAAACCCATAAAAATAAACATGTAAATGTCAATGCACATGTAAATTAATCACACAATTGACACTTATCATGGTAAGAATATCACCAATTGTGTGCAGACCTTCCACGAACCTCCCAGCCTTAGACCACACTTCTCATTACTCTCAGCAGTGGGTCACCCCCGAGCTGGGACTAAACTCCACCCGGGTAAAGGGGTTCCTAACCAGGCTAATGGCTCATAGACAACAAGAAATAATCTCTCACAAGTGCCCACTCAAACTAACAGCCTATAGTCCCTCATTCCCCACAGGCATGTCCCACCCATGAAGTGTTCCCTTTTCTACTCAACAGTCCTTCGGCTGCCCCACTTCCTTTCCGAGTTTCAACAACAGGACAGACAGGAAGTCTCAGAGCCCTGTAGTTGTAGTTTAGCACCTTCAGGAAATCAATTCCCAATAATTCTCTCACCCAGTGATGAATTTGTCATGGGCTTGACAACATGCCTCTTCAATCCAGATCCTGAGTTAACCAACTACACAAACCAATATGGTTATGGATATAGGTTAAGGTACCGTGACATGAAGGTATGGAAGATAGCTCCATGAGTGTTCGAATGCCCATGGATGATTCATTGGATGACTGAATGATGGATCCAATGATGGAAAGCATGATGGGAAATGAACTAACTCCAAACAATATTTATGCATGTCCCCAACTTGACACTTGTCATTTTGGGAGCTACTTTGTCCCACTTGTCCCCAACTTTAGAACATAGGATAAAATAATTTCCCATACTTTATGATTTAAGGAATATTAATATAATTTTCTTTTTTGGCTTAATCTCCCTAGCTTATCCCCTTTTCCTTAACTTTTACCACCCCCCCATTTCCCTAACTAGTGGAGTTTAGTCCCCCATACTCTTTTATCGTGGTCAATCTGTGTGCATCGATGTATTTTATATTAATTATGAGACATATACAAAAATAGATGCACTGGACTTTATCATCTAGGCTCTTTGTCCTAATCATCACAAAACAGGCTCACCAACCTATAAAACATAGAATATACACAAAGGCTCATTGGCCTCAATATCACGCACACTTAAGATGTTGCGCGTGGTATCCTGGAATGTGCACACTTCCTCATTTTACTGCGCATCACATGCATGCACTATGCCATGAAAGATGCATACAAAAAAAAAATATCAAACAACTCACCAACTTAAGTACATTTTCATTTACATTACAATTGGGTTCGGCCTAGGGATATTACAATCCCCTCCCCTTATTTATGCATCGTTCTCAGTGCATTAAGTACACACATACAACAAAATTTTCAAAAATCCTCAAAAAGATGTGGGTATTATGCCCTCATTGCATCCTCATGCTCCTAAGTAGCGTCCTCAGGACCGTACCAGCTCCATTGGACCTTTACAAGCCCTATGGCTCAATTCCGAAGCTGTTTGATTTTCTGGTCCAAAATGCGTACCGGATGCATTTGAAAAGTGCCTTCTTGCTCCACCTGAATCACATTCCAATCAATTACATGATTAGCATCAGGTATATATCTCTTGAGCAATGATACATGGAATACATTATGAACAGACATAGATGCAGGCAATGTAATCATATAAGCTACTGGACCAATCCTCTCTAGGATTTCAAATGGCCCACAAGAGCGAGATTCCAACTTTGAACAATTTCCCAACTTCAGGGAACTTCTGTTGGCCTTCACTTTCAAAAATACATGGTCCCCAAATTTAAATTACCTGTGAGTTATGCCCTTATCAGCATATCTTTTCTTCTTGTCTTGGGCAGCCTTTAAATTTTTATTTATTTTCAACATTTTCTCCTCCATTGCCCTAAGTAAATATGGCCCAATCACTGCTCTATCTGTTGGGCTATCCCAACTTACTGGTGTGTTTCACTTTCTTCCATAAAGTGCCTCAAATGGGCCCATCTTTAGAGATGCTTGGTACCCATTGTTATAAGAAAACTCTACCAAGTGTAGGTAGTCTTCCCATTTTGATGGTTTATCCATCACATACATCCTCAACATATCCTCAATCACTTGATTCACCCTCTCTATTTGTCCATCTGATTCTGGATGATAATTTGTACTAAAATTCAAATTTGTTCCAAATCCATTAAATAATCCCTTCCAAAATTTTGAGATAAATTTTGGATCTCTGTCAGACACAATTGTCTTGGGTATGCCATGTAATCTAGCAATTTATCTCATATAAACATCAACAATGTTGGCTACCTTGTGAGTGAGATTAACTGGAATAAAATGGGTAGCTTTAGTAAGCTTATCAACCACTACCATGATAAAATCATGTTGCTTGTTTGTTCTGGGAAGTTTGGTAATGAAATCCATTTTTACAACTTCTCATTTCCACTCAGGAATGGGTAATGGTTGTAGCAAACTATTTGGGTGTCTATGCTCAACCTTTACCTTTTGACATTCCAAACATTTGGCAATAAAATCATAAACTTCTTTCTTCATGTCTGGCCAATAATATTGGCTCTTGACAGCTCCAATAGTTTTCTGATAACCTAGGTTCCCATCATAAGGTACATTATGCATTTCCCTCAATATCAGATTTTTCAATTCCTTGGAATTTGGTACATAACTTTTGCCCCTATACATGAGAATTTCATCATTATCTAGCTTGTATTCTTCAATTTTGTGTTGTAAATTACCTTGCTGTAATTTTGCCACTAATTCCTTGTATTGCAAATCTAATTTTGCAACCTCTAAAATTCTATGTTTCAAATCTAACATGATAATGGTTGTAGCATGCATTTCATGCACTCTCTTGCTGAGTGCATCAGTGACTTTGTTCTCTTTCCCCTTGATATGATTTATATTAAAGTCATATTCATTTAGAAATTCTAACCATCTGCTTTGTCTAGCATTTAGAGTTGGTTGATCAAATAACTATTTCAGACCATTATGGTCTTTTCTTCACTCAAACCTTTTTCCCATGAGGTAGTGTCTCCATTTCCTCAAGGCATGCACTATGGTTTCCAACTCCAAATCATGAGTGGCATAGTGTCTTTCATGCTCCTTCAACTTTATTGATTCATAACATATAACGAACCCATTTTGATTGAGGACTCCACCAAGTCCTTCTTTACATGTGTTTGTGCATAAAATGAAGTCTTCATTTGGGTCTGCAAACCTTAGTATTGGAGAACTTGTTAATAATTGTTTCAATTGTTGGAAACTCTTTTCGCAATCCAATGTCCAGTGAAACTTCACAGCCTTCTTCTGTAAAGAAGTGATTCGGTGTGCAATCTTTGAGAATCCTTCAATAAATCTCCTATAGTAGCCTGCAAGGCCCATGAATGATTTGACCTCTACCACATTCTTTGGCATTGATCATTCTCTAATGGCTTCTATCTTCTCAAGATCCACTGCTATCCCATCCTTTGAAATGATATGTCCAAAATAATTAATTTGCCTCTGATAAAATGAGCACTTGCTCAATTTGGAATACAACTGATGTTCCCTTAGTACTTGCAACACAATCATCAAATGATGCTCATGCTCTTCTTCTGACTTGGAATATACAAGGATTTCATCCAAAAAGACAATGACAAACTTGTCTAAATATTCTCGGAAAACACCATTCATTAAGAACATGAAAACAGTTGGTGCATTTGACAACCCAAATGACACCACTATGAACTCATAATGACCATACTTTGTTTTGAAGGTGGTCTTGTTGATATCTTCCTCTTTAATCCTTACCCGAAGGTATCCTGACCTGAGATCCATCTTTGAAAATATCTTTTCATATTTCAACTGATGAAAGAGGCCATCAATCCTTTGCAAAGGATACTTGTTCTTTACAGTCACTTTATTCAACTGTCTAAAATCAATGCACAATCTTAATGTCCCATCATTCTTCTTCACGGACAATGCTGGGGCACCCCAAAGTGACACACTTGAGTGTATATACCCCTTCTTCAAAATTTCTTCAAGTTGCATTTGCAACTCCTTCAGTTATGGTGTACTCATTATGTAAGGAGTCTTTGGAACTGGAGCTGCTCCAAGCATTAAATTTATAGAGAAATCAATATATCTCTTTGGGGGTAGTCCTGGTATCTCCTTAAACACATCTTCAAATTCTTCCAGAACTGCATGATCTTCCAAATTTATCTTTAGGTGTCTCATCCATATGAGCTGCAAATATTTGACACCCTCTTCTGTAACATTTCTTCAGCTGCAACACTGAAATTTCTCTCATGGTTACTACTCTGGGAATTCCCTACACTTTCCTTAGGCTCCCTTCTTCATCCAAGCAAGTAAATTCCTTGATATGACAATCTAGGATAGCATGATGTTGGTCCAACCAATCCATCCCAATTAGAAAGTCATAGGAACCTAAAGGCAAGATGTTCAAATCCGCCCTGGTGTTCATCCCATTCATGTCCATAAGACATGACTTAACCATCTCATTAACTTTTCTTTTGGATCAGGTAGCTAGCTGCACCAACCAAGATTTTCCATGCTTGCTTCTTGGCAAGTGCAAACTTTCCACCATATTAAGATATATATAACTATGACTAGCTCTTGAATCAATTAAAATAGCAATGGTTTGGTTGTTGATCATACCTTTCACTTCAATCATATGTGACTGATACTCTGATTGCTTGTCGTCCAGGGCTGGATAGATCCTTTGTACATTTTTGCCCATATCCTCCTCAGTTTCAGCTTGTTGCACATTGTGAACAGTCCTCAATTTTTCACCTATGTGAGGACAATCTCTGAACATATGATCTCCTTTACAACCCCAACATTGAATAGGTGGTTGCCTTGGCCTTTGACCCCCTACCTCAATCATTATGGGTTCTCTATAAGTTGGTTGTCCCTGAGTATTATTTCTGAAGAATGGTGGCTTAGTTCCCTTCTTCCTCTGATCCATCTTGAATTTCTTCTTGTCTTCCCAAGCTTTTTGGAAAGTTGGCCTTGATTTTTGTTGATCATATAAGCATTTAGCTTGCCTTATGGTCTCATCCAATGTCTTGGGATCATCATACTATATTTTGTCACTGATAAATGGTGGCAATCCACTCAAATACCTTTGAATCTTAACTGTCTCATCCTTGATGAAAGAAACATACTTCAGCAGTTCTAAAAACCTTCTTTCATATTCATCTATGGTCATACTCCCAAGCTTGACTTCAAAGAACTCTTTCATTTTCTTGTCATAGTATCTCTTTAGTCAAGTATTTCTTCTCAAAATAATTCTTGAATTCCCTCCAAGTAACACTTTTCACTTTAATGTGTTGCACCTGCACAAGCTGATCCCACCACATGGATGCCTTTCCCTTGAGTTGATAGATGGAAATTCTTCCTTCTGCATGAGATCAATAATTATGCAATTGAAAATACTTTCTCATTCCCAACAGCCATGTATTTGCATCTTCATCCTTCTTGTGCTCACCATCAAATGTAGGAGGTTTGATTTTGTTCATTTCTCCTCGTAGCTCATCCACCCCATACCTCTTATGCTTCTTGACAGGGGATGGAATTAAGTTGGTGTGTGCTATCTTATTTGAATGCCTCAGGGAGTGATGGTGATGTCTTCTAACGATTTTTGTTCTTTTTTTCTCATCAGGAGACTTGTGACTTCCTGATTTTCTTGAGCCACTCTCCTTATCCAATTTCTTTTGTATTATGTTCAAGCTCTGCATTAACTTCACGTTGAAGTCATATTGTTGCCTTTTTGGATCTCATAAGCCTTTCATTATCATATTTATGTCTTTGGACATCCTTCTGCAAATTTTTAATGGTCTCTACCATATTCATCTTTCCATCCCTTCCTTCTCCATGTCCATTGGAGTTTGTTCCTTCAATGCCCAAATGGACACTCATCCTTATGATTTCATATCCTTGGATGTAACTCCCCTATGCCTCTTCCATTCCTCTGGAATCTGTGTTGATCCTGATCTTTTCTAGCTATTGTTAACTCTGCAAAATCTACAACAAAAAAATCTTTGTCAAGCTAATTGTTTCAACAATTCTATGAAAAATATGAATCGTTCTGGTTCAATAATATATCAGAATTATTTCTTCTAATTTCCTGAAAAATTGAATGCCCAAATCGATTTTCTAGGTGAATAATTATATTCTACTGTCCAACACCTTTCTAACGCCTACTCCCATGCTCAATTCCGAGTCTTGAACAGAAAGTTATCGTTATTTTAAATTTGCCATTAATTTTTCTGTTCACTCTTCAACTTGGCACAACTTTGCGCTATAATTATGCATTTTTGCACCTACTCCATTGGTGTTCTCGTAATATCTCAATTGGGTTTATTCATATATATATTATGGACACTCTATCCAATTTTCACCTTTTTCTGGGTTCTTGGATGCTAGTTACAACCTGCTAAAGTTCTAAGCCAATTTATGTTTTTGGTCTGGAATGCTACAAGTACCTTCTTTTCATTATTAAACATATTTAACATGCCCAAAAATTTAATTCAACTCTGGGACTGTCTTCTATGGTTCAATATATTTCTATGGACTGCTCTGTCTCCTCAATCTGATTCCGAAGCAGAAAGTTATGGTTGTTTGAAGTTATATGGGTCTTAAAATTTACCCTCCATTGTTTGTGTTGTAACTTTCTCATAAAAGATCTGTTTGACGAATGGTTTAAACCATTATAAATATATCTTCGAGCTCTTTTATTTGAGTTGCAAAGACAAAGTATACTTTGGCATACTATGTTCTCATGGTTTTTGAGTACCTAAAAATGTTCTTAAGGGCCTCAAAAACATGTTGCAAAAAGATGACGTTTAAATAGTATAAAATGTCACAGAAATTCGTTGGTTTCCACTGTTGTTCACCCTCCAAATGACTTTGCGCGCATAAATTTCAATCCGTACACCCATATTTAGCATGTGCAACAACACCACTAGGTAAATTGTGCTCCGCGCACCTATAATCAATATGCATCACTTCTCTATTGCGTCAATAACTTGCGCGCACTACTTTTGTGTCACGCATTAATCTACCGTGCAAAATTTTGGTTATTGCACTATTACCCATTGTGCACAATTTTTGTATCATGTGTTGATCTTCCCCGTGCATTTCAATCTACGTGTTGCCCATGCCAAAGTTTAGTACGTCCCCACCACGCACAATGTAACAACCCTAATTAATTATTTAATTATCATTATTAATAAATATTAGTTTAATGAATTATTAAAATAGATTTTTTTGAAGAATTATTTTATAATATAATTGTTATTGGTAGTTGAAACAATTTATGGGGGGATAAGGTGGTTGAGTGATTAATGAGGGGAAGGCGGTTGGATAAGGGAGGAGAAGGAAGATAAGGCAGGGGAGAGGACTCAGAAAGAGAGAGGTCTTTTTGGTTGAGTGATATTTTTAATTTATGAGAAGGTGAGAAATTTGGAGAGGGAGAAGGGAAGGGAGGAAGCAGTTTGGCCTACATCTGTTTTTCTTACAACTTACTTGAGGACTCTCACAAGGGCACATGTTGCTAGGAATTTTGGGCTTGGGGTCCAAGAAACCATAAGGAATCCTGGGGCTAGGGAGCCGGAGAGGTTGTTCCTAGTTGACAGGAAGGCTAATCAGTTTGGGAATGATTCATCAACTTCAGTCCAACTTCAATTCAGCATCAGGTTATGCTTCAGTTCAGCATCAAGTTGAGGTAAACACATTTCATTATCATTATGTTCATTGTTATATTGTTGTTTATGTTCATCATTATACTGTTGTTTCTGTTCATCTTTATATTGTTAAAACTATCAATTATTATGCTGGTAAATAAAGAAGTGATTAAGATAGAGTTTATGTAATTATATTTATGTTTTATGAGGCTATGTATGCACAGGCCTTACAGATGGTATCAGAGCAAAGTTTAAACACTGAATCCTTGAGGGCCTACCTAGAAGTGAAATGAAAACAATTCAGCAAAAAAAAAAAAGAGATACCATACAATTTAATCAACCAGAAAACTAAGAGTTTCTTAAGCTGGATTAAAAAAAAAAAAAATTGAACTTTCTTTTCATGTAGAAGTAATATATCTTTTCTTTTATAATAAAAAAAAAAAAATTACAATAAAAATGGTTTACATTGACAAGAATTCAAGAGCTCACAGTTGGAAAACAACTAAGTAAAAAGTTCAAGCGCTCACAGTTGGAATGGAACTGAAAAAATTGTTCCTTATTGCAAAGCATAATATTGTACAGTTTTCATGTCATTTAGACCATTAGAACCTACCCAAAATTGAAAACACAGTCCAAACCCTTGTAAACATCCTTGAAACCCTTGGTAATAATCTAAAAACTGAGAAAAAAAAACCAACCTAGAAATCTAAGAAAATAAAAAAGTATGTGGTGTAGAGAAGATATCCTGCATATCTATTCCAATGACTTAGATTCGTTTGTTCCCTGTCACAACCTTCACCCATAGAGGAAAAAGAATTTTTCACATGTAGAGACCGTTTATTAATCTATGAAAATATCCATCTGTAAGAAAGACAAGAAATTAAAAGGGTTAGAGAAGCCATATATAAGTATGTAACATAAATTCTATAACATATAAAGGAATATAAAAATAAAATAAAAAAATGAAATATATGTATATATAAATGTTGGCTTAGTATTAAAATACACTTAAGATTTACCTTCAAATAATATATATGGTTTGGGAGACAAAATTGGTTTTAAATATATAAATAAATAAATAAGAACTTTTATTTTTATATAAAAGACGAATAAAGTTGGATTAGATTATATTTAAACAATAAATACAGTTAACAAGCCAATTCTAAGTGGTGGCCAAGTCAAGGTATATACATTGCATGTTCAAAAATAAAACTAAGGCAAAGGTCGAAAACATGACCATGGAATAAATGGTTGTTAAGCCAAGCGCAAGTATTAACTTCTTTATGGAAAAGCACACCTTGAGCCAACTATTATTCCTTTCACTTCACTTGACAATATCTTTTTCCTAGATCGACCTGCCAAAACTTAAATCATTATTACGAACAGAGAAACCTCAAGGCTACTGTAAATCCACTGGGAATCAAACCTAGAGCCTCTAGTTTCAGAGAGAAGCGCCTTATCATTCGACCACAGAGTCTCCAAAGATGGAGCAGAGTCAAGCTAACAGGCTCATGCCCTAGCCGAATAGTAGAGGAGCGATGAGATAGATTTAATGCATAATAATAATAAATTTCAGGTCGATCCCTTATCTTCCCTTGTCGTAATCGAGTGACCCATAGGCATGGCAGAAATCAAATAGTAGAGGAGGCAGCATGCATGGATTGAAAGAAATCTCGAATCACTCCATGTGTTTTAGTTTTTTATTGTCGCCGCTCTTAGGTAGGCGAAACCCTCGTACCAGGTAGTCAAACCCTCCTTAGGCGACCAAACCCTCCCACCAACCAGTGCGGGGCTTTAAAAACAAAAAATAGAAAAATATAGTGGTTTTCCACAGGACCTACATGGCAGTGATTATCCAAACAGAGAAAGGTTTGCGTGGAAGCCATGGCCACACCCTTGAGCGGTCGGCCATGGATCCATGGATGCACTCTAACCTCCACTCGAAACCCTGAGAAAAACCGCAAGCGAGGGAAGAAAATGAAAATTTCAGAAGAGAATTGAGCGAGGAAAAGGATAGCTCAGT
>JZKD02S1736393.1:9563-31635 GCA_000966675.3 Picea glauca | reverse complement strand
AGCTCCATCCTCATATCCATCTAAAAAATAAAAACAAACATGCAAAGCAAACAATGACCACTCAGGCTGGAGGTGAAGAAATTGAATGCAATTTAGAAGTGTAAAATTGACATATCCAGCCCCGAAATCAACCCCAAATATGCAAAAATACAGTTGTATGTATTAAAAATCAGTCATGTATAAAGAAAAATCAGCCATGTATGTGCAAGAAGACCTATCCACAAACAAAAGAAAATCAGTCTTGAAAGAGAAAAAGAAATCATCTGAAAATGAGCAAGAGAAATCTGCCAATGAAGAACAAAAATCAGCCTTGAAGATGGAAAAAGAAAGGGGAAAGAAAAGAAAATTGAAGAAGAAAGACAAATACTCTTCCTACTGTAGATTCCAATCAGAAACAAGAAGGTATCAACACCTGTTGATCCCATTTTTCAGATAAATTTGATTTCCGAATCATTGGTGCAACAACTTGGCTTGGAGACTCATGCCCATTCTCAAGCATATCCATTGGATTGGATGATCAAAGACACCAATATGCAAGTGAAAAAGAAATATAAGCTCATATTTGCTATTACTTTCAAGTATATTGACGAAATCGAATATGAGGTTGTGCCATTAGGTGTGTCAATCAAGCCAAAAGGTTGGTAAATGCAAGAAAAAAGTTCTTTCACTGGTGTTGAGGTCTAAACAAGGAGGAGGTAGCACCATGGAGGTTGAAGCATCAAAGGAAACTTGTTGAAAGAAGCAAAGGAAGCAATTAGAGGAGTTTAAAGAAGAGTTTAAATAAGTGTTCCAAGTTCCTAGAGGACTTCCACCAAAGAGAGATGTGGAACATGAGATTCATCTACAACCAGCATATAGGTAATCCATCCTAGAATCAGAGGAAGTGAAGAATAAATAAATGAGTTAATAAAAGGAGTTATAAGTCCAAGCATCTCACCATGTGGATCACTGATTGTGTTAGTGACCAAGAAAGATGGGACATGGAGGATGTGTGTTAACTATAGAGATCTCAATAGCTTTACCATCAAGAACTAATATTCTCTTCCAAGGATGGATTATCTATTTTAAATTTTATCAGCTTCAACATGACAGATTATTGACCAAACTGGATTTAAAATCAGGTTTCCAAATTTGAGTGAAGGAGGCAGACATGTCGAAGACAACATTCAAACCCAGCAATGATTGTACGACTGGATTGGGAGGCCATTCAGTTTATGCAATGCACCTGCTATATTTATGAGACTAATCAATGACATTCTTCCTCCATATATAGATTCTTTTGTAATGGTGTATTTGGATGACATCCTTGTGCTTAGTGAATCTTGAGAATATCCGTGTTTAGTGAGAGGGGAAACCATACATTGTCAAGGCATATAAAAAAGCAAACAAAAGCTCTCTTGTATCAGCCAATCAAGCCAAAATTTTGGTAAATGCAAATATGAAGGTTTTTTTAACTTTTTCCTATTGTCGATAGCAAAGCAATAGGCATTGTGTTTGGACTCCCTCTATCTATTTACGTTGGATGTACTTCTGAATCCCATTGACCTGTGGTACATTGATAAAATTATCTTATCTTCTCTAAACAATGAGGAAGCACCATGGAGGCCACTTGTTCAAAGAAGCAAAGAAAACAATTAGAGAAGTATATAGAAGCATTCAACGAAGTGATCCATGTTGGAAAAGGACTTCCTCTCAACAGACATGTGGAACATGAATTCAACCCCAGTTAGATGCTCCATTAACTAATATTGGGTTGTATAGGCAATCCATCCTAGAACTTGATGAAGTGAAGAATCAAATAAATGAGTTACTAGGAGTTAAAATGCCAAGCAGATCACTGATTGTGTTAGTACCCAAGAAAGATGGGACATGGAGGATGTGTGGTGACTATATTGCTCTCAGTAAGATTAACATCAAGAACCAATATTCTCTTCCAAAGATTGATAATCTATTTGATCAACTTCAACATGCTAGATTCTTGACCAAACTGGATTTAAAATCAGGTTTATCACCATATTCAAGTGAAGAAGGAAGATGTGTTGAAGATTGCAATCAAAACCAATCAACGATTGTACAAATGCATTGTGGTACCACTCAACAATTGTACAAATGTATTGTGGTACTGTTCAGTTTATGCAACACAACCACCACATTTATGATGGTAATCGCTGGCATTCTTCATCCATTCATTATTTGTTTTGTAATGATGTATTTGAATGACATCTTTGTGTTCAATGAGACTTGGAAATATCATTTGATGCATTTAAGGAAAAATTTTAAGACAAGGAAAGCCACCCAGAGAACCCTCAATAGGAAGAAATATAAATTTTCCAAAGATATCTTGGTATACAGAGATATGTAGTAGGAGGAGAACTAAGGAAAGATCCTGGCAAGATTGAAGCCATTCTCAATTGGCAAAGGCCTTCCAATGCCATGAAATGAGAAGTTTTGTGGGGGCAGCCCAGCAAAGGATGAATTCATTTCCTATTTCTCAAATATAGCAGGTTCCACTGCACACTTTGACATCAAATAGACAAGCTCTCCATTGGGGAAAGCTCTGTTGGGTATGTGTTATATTCTTTGCAAGATTGGTCCCATGTACTGTACACTTATATGGGAGCCTCAGAGGATAGGGGAGGCCGTGGGGGGGGCTGTAAGGAGGTTTGGTGGCAACAGCCCACGAAAAAAAAAAATTGGCAGTTTTTGCATCCGTTTTTGGCACTGTTTCGGCACATCGTTTTTGCCGATTGCTTTCTAATTCCAGTTAAGAAATTAGACTTGTTGACTAATCCAGGTCAATGGATTATGGGTTTGGATGCCACGGGATCATATATATATATATATATATATATATATATTGTAAACAATGAAGATATAATAAATAGAATATTAGAGGTGTGGCTCTAAACAGGTTGTTGGTTTTCCACGGAAAAAATCTCTATGTAATTTGTGTGTGTGCCATTGTATCTTTTCTATTTTTATTAAGAATCTGTTTGCAGTAATTAGTTGTAGAAGGTTAAAATCTACAAGCTCAAGAAAAAACGATTCATAAACACAAAAAAATCAGCCCTGCTCTAGTTCAGTACTGCAAAAATTACAACAACTATCTGTAATGTTATCAGAACCAAAGCTGGAACTAAATCAGTGGATCCCAAAATCACAAACCAGACTCAAACCGAGAAAAAAACAGTCGATTAAAAAATACTCAAATTTTGATTAAAAATATATACTGTTCATGTACATCAATGTAAATCGAAGCCATTAGACACCAAATATGCTAAGTTTTCTCATGTATAGAGCATGTAAGGGTGAATATAGTAAAATGGCATCCACTACAATACATATATTAAGCAAAATAGATGCACATTGAAGATCTAAAAGACCTCAAGAGTCCATGATAACACTACAATCTACAATCAAATCAAACAGCATAATCATCTAAATCTAGATTCTTTACCAATGTTCATATCATGTGGTAGTGGAAGTGGTTGCAAGTTCATCTAGGATAAGTAAATCCAACATTGAGACAACTCATATTAAATGGATGAAATTAAGTTTTAGGGTAGTCCTAGGGACTTTTTTCATTGTTTGGGGGGGATGGAGCTGCACACCAGCATAGAATAGGTCAAACCACCCAATTTTAACTAGTTTTATTTGAACCGATCTATTTGACAAGTTTTTAACTGATTTAGGAAAATTGGTCAAAACTAGTTTGACTGGTCGTTTTGAGTCTTGACCAATAATGCCTAAACCATGCACTACAAATGTGAAATGTCGTACAACCCTGATGTCTTAATGGCTCAATGTCAAGCATGCAAGGACTGGTAGGCTATGAATCCTCTTTGTTTTCTCATTCGATTTTCTACCGAAATTTTGCTCTCACGATAAACAGTTAACTCACGAGTCACGACACAGTTTCATGTTATTTTTCATGAGTTATCGCATCCAACATTGAACCTAATTGAAAGTGTGGCATTGCGACCACAAGCCCCCTTTTTCCGATACATACATAGATGCAATGCAGGGAAAAAGATCAAATCTAATCAGTCATGGAGATGTCGTTAGAGAAGTACTGATGTTTCAATTTCCATATGTGGAAAGTGAAGATCCAGATGCAATTAATGAATAAAAACCTTTGGGGAATTGTCAAAGGAACCAAGGCAGATCCTGCAAATTCAAACAAGTTGATAGAATGGTAGAGCAGAGATGATAAGGCGAAATCCATTATTGTCCTTTCCCTCTCGGATTCAAAGCTACAACATGTAGATTTGGACAAATCATCAAAGGAGATCTGGTAAAATATCAACAAGTTATTTGGGACACACGCAGTGAATGTGAAAGTTACCCTGAAATTGCATTTATTCAGCTTTAAGATGCTTGTTGAAGCCACAATATCAAGTCACGTCAACGATCTAAGATCTATTATCAGATAGCCTGCAAAATCCAAGGCAATAGTTGTTGTGGAGGATGCCAAGGCTATTCTCCTGAACAATTTGCCTCCTAAATACAGTAGTGTTATCTTTACCCTGAGTTAGCTACCTTCACAAAGTCTGGACGAAATGATTACAGCATTGCTACCCGAAAAAAAGAGAACCATTGAAGGTGATAGCCAACTAGAACTTGCATTCTATGCATGAAACAACTGCAATAGATCAGCAAAAGACAAAGAGGAAACAGAATGCCAATATTGCAAGAAGTTGGGTCATACAACTTGGAATTGTAGACAGCAAGCCAATGACGTTCTTAGGGAAAAGGTCAACGATAGACAACATATACCGAGTGTAGCCATGATTGAAGATCCACCGGATGTTGACAGCAGTGAAGAATCTATTGAAGAAAAGGGAATTTATGCATTTTAGGAAGCCTGCGCTTTGAAGACGGGAGGGGTTCAATTAACAACTCAAAATGGATTGTTGCTCAATTAGTTTAGAAGTTGTGGATCTAGGGAAAGATCCCTCATTAGTTGGAGAGACAAACATGTGGATTGCAGTCTACTAGTGAGGTTACGCGACATGCATATGGATTGTTGTCCAGTAATTGCCTTTGGGAGATCCCTGATTCGAGAGTTCAGGGAGGTGAAATCCAGGAACCCAAGAATTCAACTCAACAACTACACTTTTACAAGGGTTATGATGAAGCTTGATGGAGCTCAAACTGGTCCAGGAACTATGTTCAAAGAAGAAGCTTTTAAAGGATGTTATTGATATTTAGTGTTCAGTTTATGTGTTTTACATTCAGTATATGTATTTGATTTCAGTTTGTTGTCTTTCAACATTGTACACCTTATGAGGGGGTATTAGAGATATAAGGCCTACCCATGTAATAAAGTCACATTAGTGACTTTAGGTTAAAAGATTAGGCTTTTGTCTTTTAGGTTTTTTGTCACCTAGGGTTGGGGTTTTGGTCTCTCAAGCTCTTTATATGAGTGAGGACCCTCATTGTAATATTGTACTGTTCAATAATAATATCGTTCAGTGTTTATGGAGACCATGTTTTCAGTATAGTAACCCTGCCTAGGGTTTATTCGATTCTCACATTAGATGTTTGTTCACACTCGTAAGAAGACCATCAAATCCCAAGAGACAGCTAAAAGATTCCCTAAGATGGTATGGATTCAATTTTGTTTGTCCAAGTCCATTGTTTTAGATAGAGATACTAGGTTTTAAAATATTAGACAAATCCATTCATTCCATACCCAGGTAAATGGATACACACCAGTTGTCAATACCACATGTGTTCATTCATTGAGAGGGTATAATTACAAGCACCCCAAGACATGGGATGAAAACTTACATTCAACATGCATACAATGGGACAATTCACTCATCTACTCACATGATACCATTTGAAGTTTGTTATGAGTTCCTTCCATAATCAACATTTAACACGGTACATAAAAAGCAAGCAAAACAAGGAATAACAACCCACAAGTAGGAATAGAAGGTTGAAAAGTTCATAGAAAAAAGTAAAAGACAAGTGCATAAACAAGTCTAAACACAATTGAAGGAGATTCACACAAAATACAAAGAGAGGCATGGAAAATATATGAAAGTGCATAATTTCCACATTGGAGACAATTTGGTTACTTTTTACCAAAGAGATAATGCAAGGGGAAGGAAAAATCTCAAGCCCATAAGGTATGCTCCATTTGAGATATTTTCACAAACAAATATGACAATGCATTTCAGCTCAGTTTTCCATCCTACATAAACATCCTTTCAATTGTGAATGTGCATTGTGGAGTACAAGAAACTCTATGAACCAAGTTTGTTGGATTAAGAAGAGACCTAAGTCACCTGATTCGAGTTCAAATTCAAATTCGACGACCTTGAAGTTCGACAAAAATTCAACGCTGAAAATTTATGTGATCAAATTCGACATTAAATTCGAATAGCACAAAATTAAAAAATTAAAAATATATATATAATAAATTGAAAATATGTGCAATTAAACCCATATGATATGAATGAAACCCGCTGCAAGGAAACCCACACCCTAGTCCAAATTAAAAGTTAAAACCCTAGCCTGCAAACTAGAACTAACTTGCAAGGGTGTCGCCACTAGGAAAAGGAGTCTACAATTGTGGGGAGGAAACTCGTTTGGCAGAGGAGTCTACAGTTGTAGCCTACGCGAAGGAGAGTTGGGTGCAACATCAGGCGAAAGAATATGCCCCTGCGCGAAGGAAATGGTAAATACATCAGGTGGAGGAATATGCCCCTACACGGAGGGAATGTGAAATACCTCAAGCGGAGGAAACTAGAATTGGGTTAGGTGGAGGAGTATGCAACTACGTGGAGGCCATGGGAATTACGTCCGAGGACTCAAGCATTGGAAGAAATGAAAATCACGGCGCACAAAAACCACGTGGAGTGAGCGGCTATGGTTTAATTTTTTCTATCGAATTCCGGGGCTAAATTTGAATGAACCCTTGATTTTCCAGCGAATTTATTCACCTTGAAGTTCCAATTCGAGCTCGAGTTCGAGTTCAACATGAGATTCGTCGAATCTGGATCAAATTTATTCGAATTGCCTTCAGATTCAGTGAATTTTGAATTTCAAGGATAAAAATCACCGAATGCAGTGAATTAGGAAGAGACTAGTGAGAAACAACTATTACCCAAGATTGAAGACTTGGTCCCTCAAGCACTCAAAGCAGTGGAAGAAGACATGGTCATACAAAAGGAAAACAGATGTCCAAGAAGGAAAGAAATTGAGTATTCACAGGTCCCTGAAGCACTCAAAGCAATGGAAGAGGACATGGTCATACAAAAGAAAATCAGATATCCAAGGAGGAGGAAACTGAGTGTTTGCAGGTTGTGCCAAGAGGACAACTTCCAAACAAGGAAAAATGGTATCCAAAATACAAATTGAGGGAACTCTTCCCTTGACCCATTTTGGGGGCCAAAAGCCTCACCTTGGGAGGTATGATGTGTTAATATTTTTGGTGTAACTACAAAAGATATTCTTGTATATTTGTTTTAGTCAAACCTTTAAAAGGTTATTATAATTATATTGTACAAGTCGACTCAACATAAATTATTATATTATTGGTATTTTACTTATAATTGTAAAAATCCCCATTGTGGCTAGTCGGCCCTGTTTTATGGGTTAGTTAGGTCAAGAAACATGTCTCTTCAAGAGACACTCTTGTGTATAAATAGAGGATAGGTTCATCTCATTTGGACACACACTCACACACTTCTCTTGTGCATCTTGGAGCGCATAAAAAGGTATCGCGCACAAGTCTTGAAGACTGGTTCTTTTGGTGTTTTGGTCTTGGTCTTTCTTGGAGAGCTATAGCGCATCATTGTACTGGTTGAAGCAATCTATATTGAGGATTTTGGTTGCTGGGTTTTCTCCCCCATGAGGGTTTCCCAAGATAATTTGTGTTCTATTGTATCTGAGATTGTCTATCTTTCAGTGATCCTACTATAGTTGCTATTGGATTAAGTAATTGTAATTGTGTAACTAGAAAATTTAAAATTCTAACATGGTATCAGTGTAGGCCTGAATAGAAGCCAGTTGCAGATCTAGAAGCCTAAAATAGAGTTGTTTTTAGTCTAGAGACAGTTGGCGGACAAACCAAGACCATCATAAGGTTCACCCTAGCCTAGCGCACTTTTCCAGTGGACCAATTTTCCAATTTGCAGCTGTTGCAATTAGGGTTTCACCCAAACCATAAGGTTGACATTTTTCTAGTTTCTGGGGGAATTTTTACAAAGAAAGACCACCAAGCAGCTCGCCTTAGCAAAGCGCACCTATTGGTAAGTTCAGTCTTTCAATTTTGGTCATATTTTTGTGTGGTCCCAGGAAGGATGACTACCGGAACAAGGATCGATAAGAAGCTAGGAAAACTGCAAGAGAAGAAAATACGGCAAATGAAGATCAAGCCCTAGCCACCCACAACAGGAAAGGAAAGAATAAGAAGGAACATTCTTTACCTAAGAAGTTTAAGATGGGTCAAAGAGACAACTCAAAGATCAGATGTTATTGTTGTCAGGAATTGGGACACTTTGTTAGGGATTGCCCCCTCATTATGGAAATTAAGAATAAGAAAGGAAGTAAGAGACATCAAGCTCACACAGTTGAAGATGATGAGCCTCCCAAGAAGGTTACAAAGCAAGATGAATCAAGTGATGAGGATTATGTTCTTATCTCATCCCTCATAGGTATTGTTACTCATGGAAGTGACACTTAATTGATAGACAGTGGTGCTTCCAAGCACATGACAGGCTATGAAAACTCCTTATCTAAAATTATTCATAAAGATTCACCTCACAAGGTGAAATTGGGTGATGACTATCAGTATCCAATCAAAGGTGTTGGAGAAGCTTCCTACAAGTTAAACTCAGGCAAGCCAATGAAGATGAAGGAAGTTCTCTATGTTCCAGGTTTAAAGAAGAATCTTCTCTCAATTTCAGCATTGGACAAGAAAGGATTTAGAGTAGCATTTATTGATGGTCAAGTTCTTATGTGGCCTAGAGGTAAGACCCTTGATGATGCAGTAGTGATTGGAGTTGAAGAAGGAGGACTCTAAAAATTAAAAGGACATCCAGACTCTATAATGGTTCATGATATTGTGAATCCCAATGAACTATGGCATAGGAGATTTTCTCACCTACACTACAAAGATCTTCCAGTTGTGAGCAAAATGGTGAAAGGTCTTCCAGAAATCCAAGCAAAACCAAATGGTGTGTGCAAAGGATGTGCACAAGGCAAGAACGTGAAGCACTCCTTTCCCAATAGTGATAGCAGAGCCAAAGGAGTTTTGGACATCATGCATTCAAACGTATGTGGACTGATGTCGGCAACTTCACTAAGTGGGTATGTATATTATGTATGTTTCATTGATGATTACTCACGTAAAACTTGGATTTATTTGTTAATAGCAAAGAATGAAGTTTTTGGCAAATTCAAAGAGTTAAGGCTCTGGTAGAAAACTTGACAGAGCGAAAGATAAAGACCTTGCGATCAGACAATGGAGGTGAATTCACCTCAGAAGAATTCAAGGATTATTGCAAGGAAGTTGGGATTAAGAGGGAGCTTTCTACTCCCTATTGTTGAAAATTACATTTTAGTTCAGCATACATTTAGTCTACATTATATTTCAATCTCCTATAAAGATACAACAACTATACAATTGCTATTTATGTACAGAAACACTCACAGACAAGTTCTGAAATAAAATAGCAGTGGAAATAATTTATGAACAGCAGACAATAACCCTCATTTGGCACAAAAATCTGTGCATAAACACTTGAAGAAATACACAGAAAATATGGACAGTTTTGAGGAGAAAGAATCTTTTATTCAGCTCAAGGAAATTCTGAACTATTACAAAAGCAAATAGCATCAGCTTAATACACAAACTTCCACTTCATTTAGCATAGTTCAACTCTATACAAACAATCCCAGACTGCATCTAGGGAAAACTGCCATGACTGTACGGCTTGTACGGCCCAAGACAACCAACAATTCTTCACAAACAGTCACCATGTTGCATAGAAAACCATGCCAAAATAAAATTATATGGAACAGAAGATTAAAACTCAAAAAATGCATAGAAACTCGTGCCAACATGTTGTAAACTTACAGCATCGATTTATGTGCCCTTCCTTTGTTGTACAGCCAACTTACACAGTTGTACGACCTCTTCTATTGTTGTTGTACAAACTGTATTAATGGCTGCAAATGCCCTTGGGATGTGTGCCAATCCCACTCCTTGGGATGCGTGCCAAACCCTCCAAGCCAACAGTCTTCCTTGGGATACGTGCCCCATTCACCTTCCCTCAACCTCTCCTCAAAAGTGCGACCTCCTTCTCCTAATGAGCTGCCTTTTATTAATTTTGAAATGTAACTCTTCTAACCCTTGATCTCCCTTGAGTGACTCTTCACTTTCCCTTAAGATCAATGGTCACGAATTAATCATTTGTTGAGGTCACTTAAGTCAATAAAGTGACCCATAACATCATAAAGTCACTTTTACATTAAAAAACTAAAATATCCAACTTTATAAAATCACTTTATAAAGTTACTTTATAAAAACGTATTATAATAATAATAATAATCTATTTTTAAGGTCACGGCTAAGCCACACCAAATTGGTGTATTAGACCCCCTTGTTTGTGGGACAAGGGACCCACTCTGCCCAGCGATTTGACTGGTAAAATCTACAGAGGTATACATACACTACCCCCCTCTGGATTTGAACTTGTGACCTCTTAGGAGGAAACACATGTTCTTAACCATTAGGCCGACTCAGGCTGTATATATAAAGTCACTGAGGAGAAGGTGTGCTTGGTCACTTCCGCATGTTGAGCGCTGCCAATACAAAAGTACCTCCAAGCTACCAAATTCCAACACTCCCTCTTAGCGAGAGAGGTACTTCTGGTATCACCACCAGAATCCATCTCCATCTCATCAGCTGGCATAGCTTGTCCCTCTGTACTAGAAGTCTCTGCTCCCTCTGTACTAGAAGTCTTTGCTCCCTCTGAACAAGAAGCCACTACTCCCACTGCACTGGAAGCCTCTGTTGCTATCTCTGTTGTACCACGAACTGAAGATATGCTCCTAGGAGATTACACACTCTCCTGAGCATCCATATGTGTTGACGCATGCTTGTTGAGTCCTTTGATAGGCCTGGAAGAAGACTGAGTCCCCGATATCAACTCTCTGTCTCTCTCATGCTACCTTCCAACTCTCTAACACAAAATCTGAGTCCAAAAATCCACTGGACCCCAACACATGTCGACCCAACAACATGTACAGGCCCTCATACATGACACCAAGCATCATTGTTGTGTCAGCAGTTGTTCCCACAGGATATAAAAACACATGTCCACCGTAGAAGACAACTCCAAATCCACTCTCATCCAAAGCTAACACTGAGAGCAAATTAATTGTCAACTCTAGAATATATAATACCTCGGAAACCTCCAGAAAACCTCCTAACTCTAGTTGGAATCTCACCCTTCCAAACCCCTTTACTGCAAGTTGTGGGCCGGCTCCACAATTCACTCTACAGTTTGAGTCTATCTCTGTAAGATCGAGGAAAACTGACCTCAACCCAATCATGTGCCGAGAAGCTCCACTGTCCACAAACCACGACTCAATGTCCTTGAACGCTAGGCACCCATTGCCCATGGGACTAGTCATGAAAGAGAGCTCCTTCTCATATCTCTCAACAAACTCTACAACCTCTGTTGAAGTTGATACCTCTGGTTCTGGCTTCTTGTTCGGACATTGACTAGCGTAGTGGCTAGTCTTGTGACATGCAAAGCATCTCACCTTGCTCATGTCCTTCTTCTTCTCATTTCCCTTTACCACAAGAGCAATGTTCTTGTCGTCTGCACCATCCAATGCCTTTTCCTGAGACCCCTCTCAGATCTCCTCCTGTGTAAAATCATCCCACAATCTGCTCCAGTTAGGCAGCTTCTCTCTCCCCACCACACACTTGACAAAAACCTCCCACTCCTTGGTGAAGCCTAGCTCTGAGTCAGGAATGACTTCTCCAACAGCTACCAACTCGTCCTTCACCTGTGCAACCAGGGTGAGGTAGGTGGCCACACTCTCTCCTTTGACCATCCTAGCACCATGGAGCTTGTCCCAGACAGCCATTTTTCGGTTCTCGTTCTTTGCCTCATACAAACTTTTCAGTGCATCCCACATTTCTTTGGCTGTCTTCTTCTCAGCCAAGTGTGGAATGAGGTGGTCTTTGACCCCGTCCAAGATGATCCTCTGAGTCTTGGCTTCCTTCACCTCATGAACATCAAGAGCTATGGGATCTAAAGTAGGTACATGCACGATGGTGTTCGCAAACAACCATAATTTGTTCTCCTTGAGAACACTATTGATTCTAACCTTCCATTGCAAGTAGTTGGAGATCCCCTCCAACCTATCTTCAAACTTGATGCTGGAAGCCATCTTTGTCCTCCTGACAAAGAACCTTTTCTGCCTTTCTTCAAGCTAATGCTTCAGCTGATCACTTGTTGTCCCAAGTGCCAAAGCTTCCCATTGAACTTCAAAGCACCTGCTCTGATTCCAGGTTGAAAATTACATTTTAGTTCAGCATACACTTAGTCTACATTATATTTCAGTCTCCTATAAAGATACAACAGCTATACCACTGTTCTTTATGGACAGAAACACTCATCAACAAGTTTTGAAATAAAATAGCAGCAGAAATCATTTATGAACAGCAGACAATAACCCTCATTTGGCACAAAAATCTGTGCATAAACACTCAAAGAAATACACAGAAAATATGGACAGTTTTGAGGAGAAAGAATGTTTTATTCAACTCAAGGAAATTATGAACTATTACAATAGCAAATAGCATCAGCTTAAAACACAGACTTCCACTTCATTTAGCACTGTTCAACTCTATACAAACACTCCCAAACTGTATCTAGGGAAAACTTCCACGACTATACGGCCTGTATGGCCTAGGACAGCCAACAATTCTTCACAAACAATCACCATGTTGCATAGAAAATTGTGCCAAAAGAAAATTGTAGGGAACAGAAGATTAAAACTCAACAAAAATGCATAGAAACTCGTGCCAATATGCTGTAAATTTACAACAACAAATTTTGTGCCCTTCCTTTGTTGTACGACCAACTTATACAGTTGTACGACCTCTTTTGTTGTTGTACAAACTGTATTAATGGTTGCAAATTCCCTTGGGTTGCATGCCAATCCCACTCCTTGGGATACATGCCAAACGCTCCTTGTTGTAGCTCTTCCTCCAAGCCAACACTCTTCCTTGGGATTCGTGCCCCTTCACCTTCCCTCAACCTCTCCTCAAAAGTGCGCCCTCCTCCTCCTAATGAGCTGCCTTTTATTAATTTTGAAATGTAACTCTTCTAACCCTTGATCTCCCTTGAGTGACTCTACTCTTTCCCTTGAGATCAACTGTCACGACTTAATCATTCGTTGAGGTCACTTAAGTCATTAAAGTGACCCATAACATCATAAAGTCACTTTTACATTAAAAAATTAAAAGACCCAACTTTATAAAATCACTTTATAAAGTTACTTTATAAAAACGTATTATAAAGCCACTAGGACAAGGTGTGCTTGATCACTTCCGCATGATGAGTGTTGCCAATGCAGAAGTACCTCCAAGCTACCAAATTGCAACACCTATAACCCTCAGCAGAATTGAATAGTTGAAAGGAAGAACCAAACAATCATGGAAGCAATAAAGGCCATGATCCATGATCAAGATCTTCCTATGCATCTGTGGGCAGAAGCAACAAAGACAGTAGTGTACGTGCAGAATAAAAGTCCCCACAAGGTGCTTGAAAACAAGACACCCAAGGAAATGTTTTCAGGAGAGAAGCCAGAAGTCAACGATTTCAGAGTATTTGGCTGCCTTGTATTTGTTCACATCCCCAAGGAAAAGAGGACAAAGTTGGACCCTTTCGGACAGAAGGGCATATTTGTTGCTTACAGTGACACATTGAAGGCTTACAGGATATACATTCCCGGTCACCAGAAAGTGGAGATCAGCCAAGATGTAACCTTCGATGAGAATGCATCTTTCAGTAAATCCAAACAGATCCGTGCAGAAGAGGCACATGACGAAGAGAATTAAGTTCCTAAAGTTCCAAAGGCAAGTTAACCAGAGGAAGTCATTCCAGAGGATCATGACATGGTAGAACCTCAGAATCCAGCCGAGATGCCTTCTTACAAGAGAAGACCAACTTGGTCACAAGATCTTATCAGAGATGTAGAAAGAATTGGTGCCCCAGAGAAATCTTTCAGGGAAAGTAAGAAGCCAAAGTCGTATTCCAGTTACGTGGCATGCTTGTGTGACATAATGGATGTGGAACCTTCTAGTTATGAAGAGGCTGCAAAAAATCAAGTATGGAAAGATGCCATGGCAGAGGAATACCAGTCCATTATGCAAAATGATGTATGGGATGTGGTTCCCAGATCATCAAAGGAAAAATCTGTGGTGAGTTCGAAATGGATCTACAAGACGAAACACGCAGTTGATGGCAGTATTGAAAAATATAAGGCAAGATTTGTGGCTCGAGGTTTTTCTCACAAGGAAGGGATTGACTATGAAGAAACTTTTGCTCCCGTAGAAAGATATACCTCGACCAGAACTATACTTTCATTGGTCGCTATGATGAAATGGAAGATGCACCAGATGGATGTAAAGACAACTTTCTTGAATGGTGAAATAAAAGAGGAAGTTTATGTGGAGCAACCATTTGGATTCGAGACACATGACAGGGAGACTCATGTGTGCAGATTAAAGAAGGCTTTATATGGATTGAAGCAGGCACCCAAAGCATGGTATGGTAGGATTGACAATTTTCTGATGAGCTTGGGTTTTACCAAGAGCAATGTAGATCCTAACCTTTACTTTAAGGTTGAGGATGGTGAACCGGTGATTCTAATGTTGTATGTAAATGACTTGTTTCTAACAGGTGCGGAAAAGCTCATCACTGAATGTAAGAGAAAATTTGTAAAATTTCAGACCCAACCCAATTTCAAGTCTCACTGATTTTTATTGGTGTTTAATGCCCAAACCCAATTTTATGATAGCCATAAATACTCAGCATGTAAACAAAAATTTCAGAACTGAAATATGAGGATTTTGAACCGCATTTAATGCAAAAATGAAATTATATCAGCAGCATAACATTCAGAAAAAATTTGCACAGAGATTTTTGGTCTAACAACGACCCTGGAAAAACCCACAAGGGGAAAACCAGTGAGAGGGATTTTTATTATTCAAAGCTTTAGAGAAAAATTCTTTTACAGCAGATTTATCTTCAAAAAAATTACACAAACGTATCTCAGAATTTCTTCAGCAAAACTCCTTCAAAATAGCCCCAAAAATTGCTCCTCGATTTTTGTGCCAAAAATCCATACAAGTGTACGGTTGTCACGGCATTAATTGTTGTATGAACTGTCTTGAAATCTGTGCCCTTTTCCTGAGCTGGTTGTACAGAATTTATAGTAGAATCAGCACCTTGAAAAATCATGCCTTCACCTCGAAAAATGTGCCCAAAAAACTGAGTTGTAGGGCCCTTGATTTATGTGCCAAAACTGTACGAAAATCTCTCCAGAAATTCGTGCCAGCAGTTTCCTCAATTTCTGTGCAAGTAAAACTTGTATGGAAGCCTTGGAATGTGTGCCAAACTCCTTAGAATTCTTGTTGTTGTCCTCCTCGATTTTTGTGCATACAAAAGAATGGTACGGTCTCTAGAAATCTGTATTGTACGGCCTCTAGTTATTGTTGTATTGTTGCCTTGATTTGCATCCTAGTAAGCTACCTTGGAATGTGTGCCTTATCTCTGCAAATAACCTCCTTCCTCAAGCTCGACCTCCTCTCCTTTTTTTTGCTCTCTCAAAAGATGAACAACAACCCTAGAAAGGGTGCACCCTCCTACCCTAGTCGACCTCATGGAGGAAGTTGAAGAGACATCTCATCCAACGGTTGAGATTAGATGAGATCAAGGGTGAAAATTAAATCACTTAAGTCACCCACTTTCCCTAAGTCCAAAAAGTCACCTTTTAATTTACATCTCATAAATTAAATGACTAGGGTCCACATTAGGCACTTTCTCACCCCTTAGGCGCCTAGGTGATGAGAAACACTTGCCTAGGTACTTTTTAATTATTTTTAACACACCCTCTTACCGAGGAAAGTGTGACTATTCCAAGCTTGTCCCTGAAAAATACAAACTTGCGTTTGCACAAAACCTGAGTGAGTATGTCCGCAATCTGCTCATCTGTAGATATGTACTGTAACTCCACTGCTCCTCTCTGAACATAATCTCTGATGAAGTGATATCGAATCTCAATGTGCTTAGACCTATCATGGAAAAATAGATTCTCAGAGAGTTTGATGCAACTCTGATTATCATAATAAAACATAGTAGGTCTCAATTGCACACCAAATAGTCCTACCAGCAACTTGCGAAGCCAAAGGGCCTCACAACTGGCCTGACTGGCAACTATATACTCAGCCTCTGTAGAACTCAAAGCCACTGACTTTTGCTTCCGACTGAACCAAAACACAACTGTTGACCCCAATCCGAAAGAACAACCAGAAGAACTCTTCCTGTCACTGACACATCTTGCCCAATCTAAATCTGTATACCCACCAAACGAACTCCATCCCCTCTCAGATAGTCTAGACCATAATCCATTGTACCACAAAGATACCTGAGCACATGTTTTGTTGCCACCTAATGCGCTCTCCTAGGCTCCACCATAAACTGACTAAGACTGTTGACAGCAAAGCAAATATATGGCCTGGTATTGACCAAATACATCAATGACATGATCAACTGACGATATAAAGTGGAATCAACCAACTGTGACTCAAAAGCATGAAGCTTCTTCCAATTAGTAATCATGGGTGTGGTCATGGTCCTACAATCCTCCATCTGGAATCTCCTCAAAATGTCACAAGCACACTTCCCCTATCCCAGAAAGATATGTCCAGGCTCCTGCCAAACCTCCAATCCCAAAAAATAATGCATCAGTCCAATATCAGTCATCTCGAACTCTGAAGCAAGGCTCTCCTTGCAACTAGTAATGAGTCTCTCACTCCCTGTAATGAAAAGATCATCAACATATAGTAAGAGTATGAGAGAATCCTCTCCAACCACAATGAAGTACAGGTTGGGATCCGCCTCACTCTTCTCAAACCCAACTGTTCCAAGTAGGCATCAATCCTAGAATAGCAAGCTGTGGGAGCTTGTTTCAACCCATACAATGCCTTCTTTAGTCTGCACACATGAGACTCTCTCCCATGAACCTCAAAGCCCAAAGGTTGCTCAATATACACTTCCTCCTGTATAAGACCATTCAGAAATGCAGTCTTCACATCCATTTGATGGATCTTCCAACCCTTCTCAGCTGCAATAGAGATCACTGCCATGATCGAGTTATATCTAGCAACCGGAGCAAAGGTCTCATCATAGTCAACTCCCTCAACCTATGAGAACCCCCGAGCCACAAAATGAGCTTTGTACTTCTCAATGTTGCCATCTGCAACATACTTGAGTTTGTAGATCCACCTAGAAGTCACCACTGACTTCCCCTGAGGTCTAGGAACAATCTCCCAAACATCATTCTTCATGATGGAATTGTACTCTTCAATCATGGCATCTCTCCAAGCCAATCTGTCAGCAGCCTCCTCAAAAGTGGAAGGCTCAAACTCCCTGATGTTGCTCACCATCGCAATGTAGCTGCAAAATCTCTCTGGAGGTTTTCCCTCCCTCACAGCCTGCCTGGGATTCCCCACTGAACCCTGTGCCTCCCTCAAAGTGTCTTGAAGCCACTTGGGCTTCCTCCTCTCTAAAGTAGTGTCATGTGGAGGGAACTCCACTTGCTCAACCCCATCACCTAAAGACTGTGAACCTGAAGTAGAATTTGGAACATATGATCTTGAAACCTGTGGACCAGTAACCTGTGATCCTGACAGTTGTGGCCCTGTAACCTGTGGACCAGTCATCACCGAAACCGGTGGTCTTGAACTCTGTGTCACTGAAGTCTGTTGTGGACTCACCTGAATCTGAGGTGCTGACTGCTCACCCCTCTCTGTACCTCGTGACTTCCTAAAGGCTTTGTCCTCCTAAAATCTCACATCCCTTCTCACAACTATCCTCCTCAAAGAAGGGATGTATATGCGGAAAGCCTTTGAAGTCTCGCTATACCCAACAAAAATACCCTTTTCTATCGTGTGTTCTAGCTTTGTCCTCTTCTCAGAAGGGACATGTGAAAATGTAAGGCACCCAAAAATCCTAAAGTGCCCAACCTCAGGCTTCTTCCCAGAGAAAGCCTCCTCAGGAGTCATACTCCCCACTGCCCTGTGTGGACTCTTGTTCTGCAAATAAACTGCAGTGTAGCATGCCTCAGCCCAAAGAAAAAGTGGCAGCCCCTAATCATGTAACATGGCTCTCACGGGCCCAACTATGGCCCTGTTCTTCCTCTCAGCAACCCCATTCTACTATGGGTTGTAAGGAACAATCAACTCTCTCCTGATGCCCTCTCCTGCACAAAAGTCCATAAACTCCTTGGAGGTATACTCACCCCCATTGTCTGTTCTCAGAACTTTGATTTTCTTCCCAGTTTGGTTCTCCACAAGAGCTCTGAACTCTTGGAACCGATTGAAGACCTGTCCTTTGGTCTTCATGAAGAAAATCCAAGACTTCCGTGAGAAGTCATCAATGAATATGACATAGTACAAACAACCACTCAAAGATGCAGAAGACATAGGACCACATACATCAGAATGAATAAGATCAAGTATACTTGTTGCTCTGTTGTCACTGCTTGGAAAAGTAGTCTTGGTGTACTTTCCCAAAGCACACCCTTTGCACAATTCCTGGTGCTCTGTACTGAACTCTGGAACTCCAGTCACAATCTCTCTCAGTATCCTCAGAGCGCCATGATGCAAATGGGCCATCCTCCTGTGCCATAGCTCACAAAGATCATTGTTGCTGGTAGAATGAAATAATGCACTAGTTGGCTGAAACATGAGATTGTACAACTTCTCATGTCGAGTCCCAATCACTTTGGCCGAAATGATACTAGACATCTTGGGAAATAGGAGCACCAGTCCATCACGGAACAACACCTCATACCCCTTCTCAATAGAAGAAATTGAACCCAAGTTCTTCTTCAAGCCAGAAACATATAGAACAACTCTCAACAACATGGGAGGCTGAGACTCCCTTTGAAATGATATTGTCCCACTACCAACTGCCTTGACCACCCGATCATCTCCAAGCACCACCTCAAGATCACCAATTTGAGTAAGATCTATCAAATGCTCACAAATACCTGTCATATGGCGGGAGGCACCATTATCAATATACCAAACATTGGAATCAGTGACTCTAGTGGAAAGACACACCACTAATGAAAACTCCTTCTCGAACTTGGTGGAAAACTCCTCCACCTCTGCTGAAGCTGTTGTCTGTTTCTTCTTCTTGTTTGGACATTGTCCTGCATAGTGCCCAAACTTATGACATGCAAAGCACTTGACTTTGCTCATATCCTTCTTGCCTTCACCCTTCTGTTTGTTTCCTCCCTTAGGACCCTTTTTGAACTTCTTTTTATTGTTAGCAGCAAGAGCCACATTCTCCTCATCATGAGCATGAGATGAACTGTTATCCACATAGCCTCTCTGAGTTTCCTACTGAACAAAGTCATCCCAAAGACGTTCCCAATTGGGAAGGTTCTTTCTAGCAACAATGCCTTGGAATGCGTCTATTAGCTCTGCAAATAGCCTCCTTCCTCAAGCTCGACCTCCTCTCCTTTTTTTTTGCTCTCTCAAAAGATGAACAACAACAACCCTAGAAAGGGTGTGCCCTCCTACCCTAGTCGACCTCATGGAGGAAGTTGAAGAGACATCTCATCCAACGGTTGAGATTAGATGAGATCAAGGGTGGAAATTAAATCACTTAAGTCACCCACTTTCCCTAAGTCCAAAAAGTCACCTTTTAATTTACATCTCATAAATTAAATGACTAGGGTCCACATTAGGCACTTTCTCACCCCTTAGGCACCTAGGTGATGAGAAACACTTTCCGAGGTACTTTTTAATTATTTTTAACAAAATTTGTTGTAGAATTAGAGATGAAAGATTTAGAAATGATGCACTACTTCTTGGGACTAAAAATTTTGGCAGAGATTAGATAGGATTTTCCTAAATCAAGGCAAGTATGTTGTGGAAATCTTGAAGAGGTTAGAGATGTTGGATTGTAAGGCCATGGTTACCCCGATGGTATCAAATCTTAAGTTGTTGCAGGATACAACTTCAGAGATTGTGGATTCTGCCTTATACAAGTAGATAGTGGGCTCGTTGATGAATTTGACGAACACAAAACTGGATATATGTTTTTCTATGAACACCCTGAGTCGGCATTTGGAGCAGCCCAGACAAGTTCATTTGGTTGCAGCAAAACATGTGTTGAGGTACCTTAAGGGTACTCTAGATCATGGTCTCTGGTATAGATCTGACCATGAGTTTGGATTGTATGGATACTCAGATTCAGATTGGGCTGGCAATATTCCTGACTAGAAGAGCACTTCCGGACACTGTTTGAGTCTTGGCTCCAGTATGGTCTCGTGGAGCAGCAAAAAGCAGTCATGTGTGGCACTTAGTACGGTTGAAGCTGAGTATGCGGCAACATGTGTAGCAAGTAGAGAAGCAATATGGCCTTGGAAGTTGTTGCCTGGCTTATTTGGTCTGGTATTGGAGGCGACCTGTATTTTGTGTGACAGCTAGAGTTGCATGAAGTTGTTAGAGAACCCGGTGTTCCATGATAGGTCGAAGCATATCGAGATCAGATGCTACTATATCAGGGATATGGTACAGAGGGGAGCAGTGAGGCTCTAGTTCGTGACTACCAAGGATCAGATTGTAGATGTGCTCACCAAGTCGTTGTCGAGGACGAAGTTCGAGTACTTCAGGGACAAGCTTGGTGTGGTCCCTCTTCAAATGGAGTGACAAGTGGAACTCATCCAGCATGAAAAAGCATTGGCACTGAGTATGGAAAATTCTCATCCAGCATAAAAAAGGATTGGCACTAAGTCTGGTGGATCTCATCCAGCATGAAAAAGGGTTGGCACTGAGACAGGAGTGCACATGATCAGAGATCGATGCATCGTAGGGAGTGGATGTCCTAGGGACATGTTGTAGCTATTGAGAGCTACCCACAGACCTTGGTTGCATGGGGTGAAATCATGTTGCACTATGGATATTCAAGGATGCATAGATTTGCATGTTCAACAGTCAATGGATGTGAGCTCATGTGGTATCAAACTTGGAGTCTATGTCTAGAAAGAATACCTTCCTAATTAAGAGGGAGTGTTGATATTTTTGGTGTAACTACGGAAGATATTCTTGTATATTTGTTTTAGTCAAACCTTTAAAAGGTTGTTATAATTATATTGTACAAGTCGGCTCAACAGAAATTATTACATTATTGGTATTTTACTTATAATTGTAAAAATCCCCATTGTGGCTAGTAGCCCATGTTTTATGGGTTAGTTAGGTCAAGAGTCATGTCTCTTCAAGAGAGATTGTTGTGTATAAATAGAGGATAGGTTCCTCTCATTTGGACACACACTCACACACTTCTCTTGTGCATCTTGGAGCGCACAAGTCTTGGAGACTGGTTCTTTTGGTGTTTTGGTCTTGGTCTTTCTTGGAGATCTATAGCGCATCACTGTACTGGTTGAAGCAATCTATATTGAGGATTTTGGTTGCTAGGTTTTCTCCCCCACGAGGGTTTCCCAGGATAATCTTTGTGTTCTATTGTATCTGTGATTGTTTATCTTTCACTGATCCTACTATTTCTATTGGATTAAGTAATTGTAATTGTGTAACTAGAAAATTTAAAATTCTAATATGATCCAACAGAATCACCTATGTGATTTTTGCTAGCTTTTGGGGTTACTCCGAAAGTCTTTACACCATGAATGAGGGTGTTTCATGTGATGTGGGGTGCATGGTATGTTGACTACCCTAGCTTGTACCGTGATGGACATATACATTGGAGATAGCTTACTCATGGATTGATATACCTTG
>JZKD02S1736382.1:86893-97844 GCA_000966675.3 Picea glauca | reverse complement strand
ATACACTGGAAAATAATGACATTGACTACCTCATAAGAAAAGACCCAGTGACATGTACTCGCTACTATAGACATAGAATAAATGCTTTGAGACAATTTATATGCCATGATGAAACGTTTTTTCGAAAAAATATCTGACTATTTTTTTGTGACTGAATTCCAGAATAGGGGAAATGAACATGACCATGCACTGTTGTGGATAGAGGGTGCACCAGTCTATGGAGTTGATAACAATTCAGAGATCGAACAATTTGTGGATAAATACATAACATGCAACATAGATCATTTAGATCCAGAACTTGCCAAACTCCATAGACATTACCATACAAGAAGTTGTAGAAAACGAAAAAACTCGCATTGCAGATACAACTTTCCCGTGTCGCCAATGAGAGCTACAAGAATCATAGAGCCACTTAGTTTAGAGGACAATGTTGTTGTTGAGAAATCTAAATCCTTGTTCGCATTTCTAAAACAAGGAGAATTTGATGAGCATGTGAGCTTCGATGCGTTCTTGAGAGAGCTAAATCTATCAGAAGATGAGTACAACCAAGCCATACAATGTACGCTTAGGCAACCAACATTTTTCCTTAAACGAAAACTTTCCCATATTTGGAACAACAGTTTCTCCAAGGACATGCCAGTTATGTGGAAAGCAAATACAGATGTGCAGTATGTGCTCAATGCATATGCTGCAACATCGTATTGTACCTTGTATATGACAAAGGTTGACAAATCTATGACAAGTGCATTCAAAAGAATACACAAAGAACATGAATGAAGTCATATTGATGCCATACAAATGATACACACACTTGGAAATACATTGCTTAATCTTCAACAAATGTCTCCTCAACAAGCAGTTCACATTGCACTTTCCCTGCCCCTCACTTGTAGTTCAAGAAAATGTGTCTTCATAAACACATCCACTTGAAAAACGCACATTTGTGCTTAAACCACCGGTTTTGCTAGAACAAGAGCCTGACAATTCAGAAGACGTGCTATGTCGCTCTATTGTTGATTATTACCTCCAGCGTCCATCTCCTATTAGACATATCTGCTTAGCAGAATTCGTATCGCATTACAAAAAGAATGGTGCACCCATATCAAAAAGAAAAAACCCCTCTATGATACGGTTTGACAAATACAATAAACATTGTGACTATGAAAACTATTGTAGAGAAAAATTGTTGATGTACGTTTCGTTCGATGAAAACGAAGAGACATTAAAACATAACTTCTCTACATGGGAGGCCGTGTATGTTGTGTCTGAGACTATAGTGCACATCAATGAAGCTAGATTTACCTACAATGTTAATCCAACATGGGGTGATCTAGAAGTTGCAGTTAATGACCTAGAAAACCCTGACCATCATGATGAGACATTCACAAACCAAAAAACAACCAGAACTCCTTCCGAGTCCTATGACTTGCAAGCAGATTTTCCTCATCCTCCAGCAGGTGGAAGTGAAAAACGTATGAATCTCGGTTTTCAAGTCACAAAACATCCTTTCCTAATTGAAAATAATGAATACCACAGAATAAGACGTCTGTTGAATCGTGAACAACAAACAATTCTAAAGGACATTACTCTTAAAAAATGCTTGAACATGGACAATCATGTGCACTTGTTCCTTAAATGTGCTCTATAAAATGTAAATATAAGTCGTTTCATTTCAATATCAACTTAAATGCACACATGGATGATATATTGAATGACTATGATACAATGCAATCTGATATTCTGTGCTTGCAGGAAACACACATGACATTATGCATGCAAAACAAACAATTCCCAAATCACAATTGCATATCAAGTTACATTACACATGGGGTGATGATATTGGTGAAAAAACATGTACCAATTTTGGACCATATACATATCGAAGAAAAGAATGTTGAAGTGGTGCTTGCAATTTTTTTTTTTCCATGAAACAAAAGTTGCAATACTGAATCTGTATGTTGCTCCCCATGCAACATTCTCCAACATAGTAGATGTTATTTCCAATGCATTGTGCCATTTCCATCTGAACGGACCCATTGTACTTGTAGGAGACTTCAATATTGACATGCTACAAAATAATGGCAGAACTAAAGAATTGGAAAACTACATGTGCAAATATAGTCTCCGCTTTCTTTTGAACAACACAAGCCATCTGCAAAACACACTTATTGACCATGTCTAGTCGAATGTGCCCATTCCTCAATACAGTATGTTTATCTTAGACACATATTGGTTTGATCACGATATAATTGGTATTGCACTTGAATTATGAGATATACATCAAACATATTGCAAAGTCATATTTCTATGTTTCAAAGCATATATGTATAGCTTGTTGGAAAAAAATAAAAATAAAAATAAAAACAATTATCTAGCTTCTTAATTTTCCCTGATTTCTACACATATTGCTCTAGTGACCATACAGTTGGTGTTGCACTTGAATTATAAAATATAAATTATGCAAAAAAAAAAAAAAAGGTACATCATTCTAAAAACTATTTGTTACTCTATTCATCTTATTCTATTTTTTAGTATATGTGCATAGTGCATGCATTTTTCTTTACATGTTAACTTATGTTCATATCCCTTTTGTTTTGTACTTTTGTTCATAGAAACAAACAGGAAAACTAGACGCTGCAAAGAACTCCTAACCATAGATGTGGAGGAATCCATGCAAAGGTGTGTTTTTTTCTACCCATCTTCCATATTAAACAGTTTTTTGTTTACTCTCTGTATTTGTCGAACTTGTTTCCAGGTGTGTTTTTTTTTTTTTTTCCCGCCTAGAGCCCGCCAGCCCGCAGGTCCGCCATCCAATAGAAGTGCAATGTTGAGCCAGCCAGCCCGCAAGTCCACTTGTCAATTTGTATATCGCCTAACTATGGGTGTTATTTGTAGGACATAGAACATTAAAGGCCCAATTTACAACCCTCAAGTCCGCGATCCAAATAAGTGGCTAAGTATGGAATAAGGGATCTGTACATATTTGGTATGTATTGCTCGTTTCTAGGAGCCCGCCAGCCCTGGAGTCTGTGTGTCGATTTGTATATCGCAGAAATCACTAGAAGTACAATGGTCACTCGACCAACCCACAAGTCTGCTTGTCAATTTGTATATCACGGAGTTGTGGATGCTATTTGTAAGGCACATAACAATAGAGGCTCGTTTATGACCCTGCCAGCCCGACAACCCGCGATCCAAAAAGTGTACATGCTCTATAAAATCTCAGCCACCCCACAAGTCCGCTTGTCAATTTGTATATCGTTGAACTCTGTGTGCTATTTGTAGGACACAGAACAATAGAGGCCTATTTTTTGAACGCGCCAGCCCGAGAAGCTGCGAACCAAAAAGTGGCCAAGTATAGAATGTGATATCGCACATGCTCTATAAAATCTCATGCCCATACTTTATAAAGGTCCATATTTAGTTTTGCCTGGTTTCTACACACACTGATCTAGTCACCACACAGTTGGTGTTGCACATGAATTATGGAATATGCAGTACAAGTCCGACCGAGCCCTTTGGTTTCCTTAGCCAATTTTATGCCTGCAGGTTCCCCGCTACGCGTTATCAAACTCTCTTTCCCTGTGTTCCGAGTGTACATCTTGCATCCGGAACTTGGTAATTCATGTCTATGCTCGCGGTTTCCCAGATGACGAGCTGACAGATTTCATGTCCATCTAATATTGTGCCCGACACTTCGGGTATCTACAATTGGACCCGGACTGGAACCTTGCGACTCATTTGCTAATTTTCTTTAATTAAATTGTACAATATCAATATTCATTATTAATAATTTAGTACTTGAAAATAATGTTTTTAGATAATGTTAGTTATATAACATATATGTTATATGTTATACATGTAGACAATCGCAATCTTGAACCCGCCAGTCCTGGACTCCGTCTGTCAATTTGTATATCACGGAACTCCCAGTGCTGTGTGGAGCACACGAGAAAATAGAAGTGCAAGGTTTAGTGAGCCAGCCCGAAGTCCGCCGATAAATTTGTATATCGTGGAAGTCTAGGTACTATTTGTAGGACACAGAACAATAGAGGCCCAATTTTCAGCCCGCGAACCCATGATCCAAAAAGTGTCTAAGTATGAAATGAGGGATTCGTACATTCTCTATAAAATCTGATATCCATACTTTATAAAAGTACATATTTAGTATGGATTACTCATTCCTCGAAAAATTTCTAGGCCCGAAAATGGCGGATACATGTGTTCATATTTGCACTTACTTTTATATCACCACCCCGACCGTCCGCTTGCCCGTTTCATATTGTACATATTACATGTAATGTGTAATACATATTCAATTTTGAGCCCGACAGTCGTGGAGTTCGTCTGTCAATTTGTATATCGCGGAAATCCGAGTGTTGTTTGGAGGACACTGACCAATATAAGTGCAATGTTGAGCCAGCCAGACCACAAATCCGCTTCTCAATTTATCTATCGTGCAACTCTGTACATGCTCTATAAAATGTCATGTCCATAGTTTATAAAAGTACATATTTAGTATGTATTTCTCCTTTCTCAGAGCTCCCTAGCACTGGAGTCCATCTCTCAACTTATATATCGTGAAATCAATAGAAGTACAATGTTGAGCCAGCCAGCCCACAAATCCGTTCGTAAATTTGTATATCGCGGAATTTTGGGTGCCATTTGTAATGCACGGAACAATAGGGGCCCGTCTTTTAGCCCGCCAGCCCGAGAACCCGCAATCCAAAAAATGTACATGCTCTATAAAATCTCAGCCAGCCCGCAAGTCTGCTTGTCAATCTGTATATCGCGGAACTCTGGGTACTATTTGTAGGAAACAGAACAATAGAGGCCTATTTTTAGCCCGCTAGCTCGAGAAAACGCGATTCAAAAAGTGGCCAAGTATGGAGTGCAATATCCCTACATGCTCTATAAAATATCATGCCCATACATTATAAAGGCAGAGATTTAGTTTTCCTTGCTTTGTACACATACTGGTCTTGTCACGACGTAGTTGGTGTTGCACATAATTATGAAATATGTACTAGGAGTCCGACCGAGCACTTTCGTTCCCTTAGCGAATTTTATGCCTTCGGGTTCCCCGCTAGGCGTTATCGAACTCTTATTCCATGTGTTCCGATTGTACATCTTGCAGTCAAAACTTGCGTAATCCATGTCTATGCTCGCAGGTTCCCAAACAACGGAGTGCCAGATTTCATGTCCATCTATATCTCTACATCACAAGTCCAATCGACCGCCATTCGTTTTCATAGTTCACGAATTTTATGGCCACAGATTCCTTTGTGGGCGCCATCCAGCTCTCATGCCCCGTGTGCACGGTATACATTCTTCCGCTCGAAACTTAGCTATGTAGCATATATGTTGTATGTTATACATGTAGATAATCACAATCTTGAACCCGTCGGTCCTAGAGTCCGTCTGTCAATTTCTATATCACAAAACTCAGGGTACTATTTGTAGGACACAGAACAATAGAGGCCCAATTTTCAGCCCGCCAGCCCGAGAACCCACGATCAAAAAAAATGGTGATCCGTACATACTTGAAAAATATGCATATTTGGTTTTCCCTGATTTGTACACATACTACTCAACTAATTTTATGGTTGCGGTTTTTAGATAATGTTAGATATATAACATATATGTTATATGTTATACATGTAGACAATCACAATGTTGAAGGCGCCAGGCCTGCAGTCCATCAACTAATTTGTATATCGTGGAACTTTGCCTGCTATTTGTAGGACACAGAACAATAGAGGCCCAATTTTGAGCACGCCAGTCCAAGAACCCGCGATCCAAAAAGTGTTGTAAGTATGTAAGTCCGCTTGTCGATTTGTATATCACGGAACTCCGAGTGTTGTTTGGAGGACACAGAACAATATAAGTGCAATGTTCAGCCCGCAAGTCCGCTTCTCAATTTCTATATCGCGCAAGTCTGGGTACTATTTGTAAGACACAGAGCAATAGAGGCCCGCTTTTGAGCCCACCAACCCGAGAACCCGCGATCCAAAGACTATACATGCTTCCCTTCACTATGCTCCCTGAAAGCTTGCACAAAATCACACTTTCCATACTTAGCCACTTTCTCGCAATTCCGCAAATATACAAACCCTCTGTTGAACTGCACCATCATGCCCTCTTACGTTTTACGCGTTTTGCAGTCAACAATTTTGACTCATGCAGTTTCACCGTTGGACACTCGCCTATCCTCACTATCACCTGTAAACTTATTTTGAAGCCCATCCGACCGCTTTTTAGACTTGGCCATTCCTTCCTTGCTTTCTCTTCCCCATCTCCGTCACCTTTGCACGTGTCCATAATAAGAAATAATGTTTATATATATATGTCTTGTTTCTAAATCTTTAATGCTAACATGTCATCATCCAGGCACGATCTAGATTGTCATTGATGGGCGCAAGGCTCGAGAAGTTCTGCCAATAATGTGCACAAAACCAATATTTGCGGAGGCTTTTATTATCCCTTCCCAGTGTTAATTTCAAATACCATGGAATGTCATTGCCACGCCATCAACTTGGTTCATTCACAAAACTTCCAATCCTTACATGTTCTTCGTCGTAACCGCCACCTTCGCACTTCTAAGTATGTAATAATTAAGCTTTACTTCTAATAGCTCAACACACATCATGCATAGAGATTGTCATTAATGAGCGAAGAGCTCAAGGATATTTTCCATTCGCACGCATTGAACCAACGTTTCCAGAGCGTTATATTGTCCCCTCCATTTGTTCATTTCAAGCAGCGTTTGGAGCAAACCAACGTTTTCATAAACTACTGGCAGCAGCTCCACAACAGTTCTGTAGAGATACAGTGAACATCTTCGGGCCCGAGGACCAAAAATTAATAGTTCATCCTAAAATTGATAGTTCTCACAAGCTTCCCGTGCAAAAGAAGGGAAAAAAATTTGTAGGGGAGGTGGAGCAGCCCGAAATTTAGAGTGAAAACATGGATCTTGACACTGATCTGGATAGCATATTCTACAACCTTGATCAGCCCGGAGACGCAATTCACCATTTCTACCCAATGGACATAGTTGATACCAAATTTTTTTACGAAGATGAATCCTTCGTATTCCAGAGTGTTGTTTTTGAAAGCGAATCAAAAAAATTAATTATTGAAAAAAGAGATGTAAAAAATAAGAAAATAAAACATCGTTCAGAACTTGACCTTGCCAATATGAAGCCGTCCAAAATCTCTCAACTTCACATGGGAACCGGAGATGCTCTTCATGATTCCGTTGGAGTCATTGAGGCCGAGAATGCCAGACTAAAGGACCAAATTAGGGAATTAGAGGAAGTTTTGTTTCCTATGCCATTGCTTGGCAGTCCTTTGGCAACAACCATGCCTACGACTCCCTGCACCCCTACAACAAATCTAAAATGCTCCTCCAGCTTTCTCGCATCCTATAGAGGATATGTGGAGAAAAATATCAACAAAATAATGGAATTGATTACTAAGGCCTGGGAAACATCACAAAATATGGATTCCCTGGGAAGCAGAGAACATAACTTTCTCCAACTTCTGCAGACGGATTTAAAAGATGAAGAAAGTTTCTATTTGCACATGGTCATCCCTTTTGCCTTTCATGTCAACAACATGTCAGACACGACAAGAAGACAACATGATCTCCCATCCAAAAAACGGCTCACTCAATTAGAAGCATGCTGGAAAGAGAAGGTGAAGAACCTGTATCTCATCGTCCAATCATGTAAGCAAACAATATCAAATAAAGAAACATTATTCACAAAGATCACCAAAATAGACTTATCCGGAAGGAAAAACGACTTCCAGGACCCCAGCTTAATCGTCAACTCGTTGGCGTTAAGCAAGCAAGCTTTTGATAAACAAATTGTTAATTTTAGGGGCTTGTCTTTGGAAAATTTTTACAGGATTCTTGAATATCATGAAGAACACATGGATAACTGGCTAGTCTGTTATTCGGTACAGAATGGAGACATTCAGCAGGCTCTGTCTAATCTTTCTATTGATCTAAGCGAATTAAAAAATGAATTGTTCAACATTAAAATCCGGAATGACATCAACGCCACCCCCTTGAGAAGCTATATTGAAGAGAACTTGAAGTGGGTCGCCGACGAAATCCAATAGGAAAATGCATCAGCAAGCAAATAGCAAAATTACTTATATGGAACATTGCTATAAATCCTTTGTTTATCAATCCAGTTATTCAAGCGGGTCGGCGACGAAAACCAACAGGAAAAGGCATCAACAAGCAAATACCAAAATTACTTATATGTACCATGCCTGTAAATGTATATTGATAGTCCTTTCTTTATCATTCTAGTTATTCCACCTTTTCTGAATAGAAATCTATAGCCAAAGACTGATATCTTCCCATTTCTACTTTTCAGGTATTACACTCTACCATGTCCCACTTCTTCTTTCCAGTCCTATTTCTTGTACATATTTCTCTTATGGTTCGCGGGAGCCCCAATCTCAGTCTATATGACAAACGCATTTAAATTTCCGGGATTATGTAACAAACTATTCTTTTTTTCATATATTCCAAATAAAACTATTCTTTTGTCTCCTTATATATTTATGTGTTCCTAGATTTTTATCTTCAACTATGCTGAATGTGAAGACATTCTGTTTATTTTATTTCAATTCTTTTTTTTTTCTAATGCATATTTTTTCCTGCCTCGTCATTTTCAAAATTAAATATAACATAAATCACTCACTCAAATTTGAGATATCATATTTCAGATATATATGTGTGTGTGTGTGTGTTTCTTTAAATTTCCAGGAATATGTAACACGTTTTATTATTTTTTTATATAAATGTCACAAAATTGTGTTCACTACTTTTTTTCTACTCACACATATAGAGAGTATGTCATTTCTTGCATCTTTACCACTTGTCCTTCATATTGCTTGCCACAGAGGCCCTTAAAATTCAAATAGTCCGCTTGTCAATTTGTATATCATGGAACTTTGGGTGCTCTTTGTAGGCCACAAAACAATAGATGCCCAATTTTCAGCCCGCCAGCCCGAGAACCCGCGATCCAAAAACTGGCTAAGTATGGAATGAGGGCTTCATGCATGCTCTATAAAATATCATCCCCATACTTTATAAAAGTACATAGTTCGTATGTATAAAAGTAAATAACTACTTTATAAAGTTACATATTTGGTATGTATAATTTATGTTGTCCAGGAACCTATAATTTGATAAATTTTTATTTCTTGTGTCCAGGAGCCCTTGTTTTAAAGAAAACTAATTCGAGAATGCTAACTTTTTCTTGGGCTTTTGTCCATGATCGTATGTAAAACATATGTAAAGAAAACTAATTCGAGAATGCTAAATTTTTTGGACACGAGGCCCTTAAAATTCAAATAGTCCGCAAGTCTGATTGTCAATTTGTATATCGCGGAACTCTGGGTGCTATTTGTAGGCCACGAAACAACATAGGCCCAATTTACAACCCGCCAGCCTGAGAACCCGCGATCCAAAAATTGGATAAGTATGGAATGAGGGCTTCGTGCATGCTCTATATATCTACTTTATAAAATTACATACTTGGTATGTATAATTTATGCTGTCCAGGAACCTATAATTTCATAAATTTTAATTTCTTGTGTCGAGGAGCCCATGTTTTAAAGAAAACTAATTCGGGAATGCTAATTTTTTTGTTCTTTTGTCCACGAACCTATGTAACAGAAGTTACTACTATTTTTTTGTGTTTTTGTCCACGAGCGTATGTAAAACATATGTAAAGAAAACTAATTCGGGAATGCTAAATTTTTTGGACACGGGGCCTTTAAAATTCAAATAGTTTGCAAGTCCAATTGCCAACTTCTATATCGCGGAACTCTGGGTGCTATTTGTAGGGCACAAAAAAATAGAAGCCCAATTTTCATCCCGCCAGCCCGAGAACCCGTGATCCAAAAACTGGCTAAGTATGGAATCAAGGCTTTGTGCATGCTCTATAAAATCTCATCCCATACTTTATAAAAGTACATATTTCATATGTATAAAAGTAAATATCTACTTTATAAAATAGCATATTTGGTATGTATAATTTATGTTGTTCAGGAACCTATAATTTGATAAATTTCAATTTCAATTGTGTTCACGAACCCTTGTTTTAAAGAAAACTAATTCGGAAATGCTATTTTTTTTGTGTTTTTGTCCATGAACCTATGTAACATACGTTACTACTATTTTTTTGTGTTTTAGTCCACGAACGTATGTAAAAAAAATACTTCGGGAATGCTAATTTTTTTGTGTCCAAGAACCTTTTAAATGTTGATAATTTTTGATAAATTTTGGAAAAAACTAATTCGATAATACTACATTCTGCATGGAAGCCACATGTACTTCAACTTCCTACCCACGTGTCTGTACTCGGCCACATCTATTCCCATTCCAACCTAGCAGGGACTACGCTGCCATGCAACACTTGTTATATTTATAGATGTCATGGATTCCAACTTCCCACTGGAAAAATGAGCCTCCAAAATCTTTGAATATCTTTGGCATACCACTTGATATAATAAATTTGAGAATTTTGACATTGTGTCATATTTGTGGGACAATGAAATGAAATTTTGGTTGAAGGACAGACAAAGTATTGAAGCCTTGAAAATTCTTTTATGTAGAAAAGGAAGGGTGGTGAAGTAATTTTTCTTTTTTTAAGATAGTGTTATTGTAGTATATATGGGTTATGAGAAAATATTGATGAAAATGGATGAAGCAATACTACCTTAAATCTATTTAACTGTGGATCTATCAAGGGCTCACATCTATCAAAGGTTCAGCGGGATCAGATCTCTGGAAGTTCAAACTTTTATCCTTTCCTCAAGTTTTTCACTTTAAAAAAGATTTGCACCTCGAGAGATTTGATCTCTCTGTGTCGTTGATAGATTCAGAGTTAAATGGATCTGGGTTGGTTGTTATTCATTCAAAGTA
>JZKD02S1736382.1:73959-86847 GCA_000966675.3 Picea glauca | reverse complement strand
GGTTACAAAAGTGCCTTAAGAGGATTTCATCCTGACAGTTACAAAAAAATTCATGTAACTTCAGCCGCCTATTTGTTCTATTAGCTGGCAAAACATTCAGTACTTTTTGGGTTTTCCTCGCATCTTTTCCAACCTTTCCTTTGAAGAGTTACAACCGAAATTCTATTTCTTCTGTTCCAGTGCCTTCAAAGTACTCGTAGTACCTGAAGGCTCCTCTTTGTAGCTCTAGAGCTTGTTTCGAGAGTTCATCTGCTTTTGCATTTAGTTCTCTCTGGACATGTTGAAAAGAAAGCCATTCAAAGGATTGGAAGGAAAGTCTTATGTCTCATGTAATATTGGCCATGTTGATATTCTCACTAGAGAGTTTTCCTTTTGCCCAGTCGATCACTAGTTTAGAGTCTCCCATGACCCAAAGCTTCCTAATGTCCTTTTGTTTTGTTGTCTCTAGGAGGGTCCACAAAGCTATGAGTTGAGCTATAATATATATATATATATATATATATATATAATGAAGCATAAATAAATATTTATTTTTATTTTGTTTTTTATTATTATTTTTTTTTATATTTTATTATTATTTTAACGCTTTATGTTACGTGAGCAACTCCCCCATACTAGGTTGTAGTGTGTGTAATGGAGCACACAATTTTTTGTTATTTTATTATTATTATTTTAATGCTTTATGTTACATGAACATCTCAAGCTTGTCAAAGTTGATCTGGTGCCCCATGAGAATTGTTTGGTGTTCTTGGATGAAGCCAAGATGTTGAGAGTGCCTATGATGACTAGAAGGAAGTTGGCACAGATGTCTAGAATGTCAACTATAAAGTTGATTGAAGCAATTAGTGGATACGCAGACAAGCCTCGTGCCATCGCACAACAACAAGAGTTGGTTCAGAGCAAGGCATTCTTGGGTGTCAAGGATGGTGTAGACCAAGTAGATAGCAGATTGACAACAATGGAGGCTTCAATGAAGTCGGTCTTGGAGAAGACTAAATGATTGTGCACCTTGAAGAACCATAAGCACGACATTGGGGGCAAGGAAAAGCGTTCACCAGTAGTATTTGAAGAGGTCAATGGATAGGTAACACAATAGGAAGTGCCTTGCAACCAACATCAATGCGGAGAACAAGAGGTAGGTCGTATGGATTTCTCGTTTTTGGCAAAAAACCTAAGTGTTGGGTCCAATGAGTGCACAAAGGCACTCACTCGACAAGGTTCTCATCTAGATGCGAAATAAGTAGGGATGGAAAATTCAGTGAATTAGATGCCCCAACCATTGTGGAGTTTTATAGGATGGCAATGGGAATCTACGAGTATGAGTTGATTACAGACCAATTGGAAGAACTAGGATGTGCATGAGGCACAAGTCGGACACCATGGTTGGTAGTAACCTTGGCAGTTGTTGGTCATCCTCTTTTCTCTAACGATCCATGAGCAAACTCACTGCCTAGGATTAGGAAGTGGAGCCTAGAGTACCTTTGGAGAAGGTACCGTGGAAAATTCTTTGTGGAGATAACTTGATTATGTGAAAGGAAGGTGGTAACTTTTTCTTAGTTCAATAGAGACAACATAATGTTGGGTTGTGGAAGGTGACTTGATAATGGTAGGAAAGGTGGCAACCTTGCCTTGGTCCATTGATCAGGTTGGATAGCATGACCAAAATACGGAAGGAAAAGACTTCTTTTGGATATCAAGTTGTGCATGCTCATGGATTGTGCATGAAAATTGCATTGCTCACCAAACTAGTTCAAGACTATAGGATACCAATGGGAGGAAGCATGAACAAATGAGTTGAAGTATGGATGCAACAATGAGCTGGGATGGTCCAACACTTGGACATTTCAGATGATCTTCTTGACGAAGTGACACAGAGCCCCTACCTCAACAGGGTCTGCTGACCTCTTGGCCTATGGATCTTCAAACTTCTTTAAGCTGAAACGACTCTTCGGTTCCCACTGGAACCTTCAACAAATAAAACCACATGTCCTTTTACGAACTCCACCCACGCGAACAAGCACTAGGCACAAGCTTCCCTCATGCAACCACCAGCGGTGACCACAAACCTAACCAAAAGGTGCTTTGTACTTCGCGACCTCGGGTATTCTATTGTGAGTCTCCATATTCTCACGACTTTCGAACTTCCACGTTCCCAAGTTCCAAACTCCCAACTTTACTTACGTCAGATCAATGGTCCAAGACTCTCGTGATCCAACGGTCTAGATCCTCTTTCGCAAATCAGAACTTCGCGTTTTAGGATTTCCGAAAGCAACTTCCTCCACTCTCCCAACTCGTGATTCCCAAAATCTCTTTCCCTTGAAAGAAACCAACGGTTCAATATTCCCTTAGATCGACGACTTACTATCTCTCCTGAGCTTTCGAGTGTTGAATGACTCTCAACCCTTATCCTTCCCGCAACTCCACTAGATCCAACAACCCACGGATATCGACACTTCTCCCTCCAAGAATTTCTATTGTTCGTCCAGGATCTCAATGGCTCCCAGCTAAATAACTCGGCGTCAACCCTTCTGAGCATATTTTCCTCAAGGTGACTTTGACCCTCATCCTTCCTTTGAACTCGCCAAGTATATATCCCTCCTGAGATAATTATTGCTGCAAAATCACGGATTCTAAGGGATCCTACGCACAGTCCTTGCAGCTTTCAAGATAATCTCTAATTATCCGACCACTCCAACTCTACGCACTCCTTGCGATAGAAGTTCTTAAACCATTCGCTTGGGTTGGAAAAGTCTAAGACTTCCCTCAGCCTGTGCACACCTTGCACGACTTTGTGTTATACTTGCACTCCTGCTAGTATAAGATCAACGATATCTCTCCTGAGATTTTTGGGCTAAACCTCATAAACCTATCAACGCACTCCTTGTGGACTTTCACTACACTCCTTGTGGACTTTCATTGTACTCCTTACAGGAATTCTCAGGAAGAGAAACAATTGAAACTTATACTCTTCTCACGGACTTCATACATTCAACATGAAATCACATACACACACAACATTGAAACAAATGCATAACAAAGAATATAAGCAAGTTGTAAACATACCATTCAATAGATACACACAACAACCATAGTACACCATGAAATTGGATCAAAGCCTTCTTATATTAATTCAAGTGCTTATGTACATGGTCTCAATAACAACAACTATATGCTCATACAACTTCTACAATCTCTATTCTTCTCTACCCTCCTATGATCTCTTGCTCTACAGCTTAATTATAATGAGAATGATAATACAATACATATGAGAGGGTCTTCTTGAGTTTTCCCTCCTACTATTCTAAGCTATCTTATTAAATTAAAGGCTACCATCTACTTTACATTTATTACAATAAATGCCCACAACCGATAGATGAGAGAAAACAATCAAGATCTGTATTACAATCCCCAAAACATTAAAAGCAAATACATCCTTCCAGCTATTACATAAATGGTTCTTCTTTTGAAATTCAAAAATGTCTTCAAAATGCACATAGCATATCCAGTTGTCCTCCACTCACGCTTTGTTGGCGATGCTCCTGCATCATGAAGGTCGAACTGCAGTTGTAGTAGACAATAGTAGTGATGGATTGAATTGCAACCATCACAACGAAATCCAACAACAACTAGAGGCATTGGTAACAGAGTTGGGCAAAAAAACACTTGTCCATAGAGTGGACGAAGGGAAATTGCATGGCAGCTTTGACTTGGGAAGTGAGGAGAGTTGGGCATGTCGATTGCAAATGAATGCAAGGATTCAAACGGTGAGTTGAGGACATGAGGTTCTTGAGGATGTTTCGCAAGACAACTACAATGTTTAATGGGGGAGGATGATCCATATTTTATGAGCAGAAAGAAATGAATACATATCTATATTATTAACACAGAGATACAATGAACAATAACAGAGATACATTAAAACTTAGCTTCTATTCAATAAAGAAATATGATGAAACTGTAAAATGCAGACTGAAACAAGCTTGCTAGAATGGTGGCGGCTTATCTCTGAGAAGAGATGTGATGGATGTGCTCATTTGCAAGAAGATGAGTACAATGAGGATCCAAAGGCCAATTTACATTAAACATGAATGCCAAAACCCCATACATCCAAAAACCTAGCCCGAGGAGATGAAGCGTCAAAAGTCATGTGGGCCTCATTGGGGTAAGTTGGTACATCAACTTCTCAGGGTCATAACTTTTGCATACGATCTCCATTTTAGGCACACGATAGCCCGTTGGAGAGTTCTATCCGAGGAATACACATCATGTCGTCACACTCTAAATTCATCCATGGTGTGACTGTGGTGGGTCCAAAAACATTGTTTAGGGCCTAAAAATGACCCCGAAAGTTTGGGACCCAAAAAGCTAGAAAAAAACTGCCAAGATGAAAACTGAAACTGTCAAGATGACATCTGTATGTGAGCCAGTTGGAATAGGTGGGTGGCCACCGATATCTACCTAGATCAATCCTCCCCCTTATGAAGCAATGGTATGCATTGTGTTGAGTTCCCCCATTGGATGAGGAAATTTTTGTTGAATTTGGCCCCGAGTGAGCCACTTGCCTTGGTGCAGGAGTTGCCCTACTTTGACAACATGATAAAGCTAGAACTTTTGTTGGCGAGTGCCCTTGACCTGTGTTTCCACCATCTGATTAGTGGATGCATGTTCCATGCATTCAGGGTTAAGCTATGTCGGTGTCAATTGTTCTGCTACCTCTGAGGTGTCCAATAATGGTGGAAAGTATGGCCGAAGGAGGTCCATATTAAACATTGGGTGCAAGCCAAGGAAGGGGGGGATGTTGAGCTCAAAAGCATTGTCACCCACAACCTTGGTGATGGTATAAGGTCCATAGAAGAGTGGACGAATCTTTCGATGGGGTCTTGTAAGGTGTTCTTTCTGCAAGTGCAACCAAACTTTATCTTCCACCTGAAACTTATGTGGCACCCGATGTTGATCATGGTGTTGCTTGTACTTGGCATTGACATTTTGTAAAATATCCTAAACATGTTGGTGGATGTGTTGAATCTGCTCAATTAACCAAGTAGCTTTATCGACTTCAGTTGGAGCATGGGACGAGTTTGCCTGGGTCGTCGCAAGGGGTAGTGCAACATCCATGGGACCCAATGGTTGAAATCCCAACCCCACCTAAAAGAGGCTATGGTCGGTTGAGTTATGCATGGATTTGTTGTAGTTGTGTTGAACATAGGGAAGACTCTCATCCCATGTGAGGATATGCTTGGAATTGTGCATGCGTAGGATATGCACAATCATCCAATTGATGACCTCGATTTGGCCATCCGTTTGGGGGTGGAAGGTAGTGGATTTGGTGAGCTTGGTGTCCAACAGTGACTAGAGGCTCGACCAGAATGTACTGAGGAAATGACTGTCCCGATCTGAGATGATGGTTTGTGGTATCCCAAAATGTACCCACACGCATTCAAATAAGAGCTTGGCAGTGACCTTTGTTGTTATGCTCTTCTTGCAGGCAACCAGAATCGCCATTTTAGAAAAATGATGAACCACCACAAAGACATGGTCATTTACTCATTTGGTTGATAGAAGGCCTAACATGTAGTCCATTGAGATGGATTCCCAAGGCCTTTCAAGAGTAGGCAGAGGGATGTACATTCCTTGTTTCTTAATGGGCGGTTTGGAAATGGTGCATGAAGTGCAGAACCTAATATACTTGTTGACATCCTATCAAAGTTTCCGCCAATAGAAATTTTATTGCAGTACTGCCACTGTCTTTTCTATCTCGAAGTGTCTTGCCACCTGACTATAATGGGCTTCCCAAATCATCTTCACTTGATGAAACACAAAGATGCCCATATGGCACATCATCCCGTCCTAAAGATGGAAACAAGTGACAACTGTGTTTGTGCCCAACATCTGGTAGGTTGTTTCGAAGTCAGGATCTCTCTCATAGAGTTGGGGCCATCTGGAGGTCTCATGGTCGCAAGAGTTTAACACCATGGTGAGTATTGCAATTGGCGAGTGACTGAGGCAATCAATGATGCAGTTGGTGCTTCCTGTCTTATACTTGATGTTGAGATGGAATTGTTGCAAGTATGTGGACCACTTCTAATGGTGGTCATTCTACAATTTGCCATGTGTCTACATGAACTGCAATGACTTATGATCGGTGTGGATGAGTGTCTCCTTCCCGAGAATGTAACGCCTCCACTGGCGGCAGGCTTGCACAATGGAGTACATTTATTTGTCATAAGTAAGGTACTTACGGATGACATTTGATAGTGTCTCACTATGATAGGCCACGGGGTGTCTGTCCTGAGTGAGAACTGTGCCCACAACATAGTCTGAAGCATCTATCTCGATCTAAAAGGGTTGTTGTAGGTTGGGTAATGAAAGCATTAGGGCTAAGCACAAACATTGTTTCAAATCATCAAACTCTTGCTATATTGACAGGCCCCGCATGAAATTTTCCTTACCACCACCTCTGGTTACTTGGCTGAGGGCACATGCAATATGGGAGAATCCCAACACGAACCTGCGATAGAAATTGGCAAGGCCTAAAAAGCTTCTAAGCCCAGTGAGTGTGGTTGGGGCTAGAAAGTCACGAATGACCTAGATATTGGTTGGATCCACATGCACTCCATACTCATCAATAATGTATCCTAGGTACTGGACCGTGTTCATGCCGAAGGATCATTTTTCCAAATTTGCATATAGCTTCTGATGTCGCAGAGTGTGTAGAACCTGATGAATATGCTGCAAGTGTTCCGCCCAATTCTTGATGTAGATGAGGATGTCATCTAGATACACCACCACAAAATAATTGGTGAAAGGCTGCAAGATATCATCCATCATCCTCATGAAAGTTGTTGGGGCATTCGTCAAACCAAAGAGCATGACCAACCATTCAAAAAGACCTTCTTTGGACTTGAAGGCAGTTTTCCATATATCTGTCTACTCTATTGGTACTTAATGGTAGCCAAACTTCAGATCAATCTTATTGAAGTATTTTCCCCCTTGAGCTGGTCAAGGAGATTGTCGATTCAGGGAATCGGGTACCGGTTCCTAGCTATTATTTTTTTTAGTGCCCGGTAATCGATGCAGAGTCCCCAGGTCTTGTCTTTCTTCTACACAAGAACGATTGGGCTTCCACATGGTGATGAGTTAGGTCAGATGTGCCCCTTTTAGAGAAGTTCTTGGATCTGACGCTTGATATCCTCATTTTCTGACAGAGAGCAATGATAGATTGGCCCATTGGGTAATGGTGCGCTAGGGTTCAGATCGATTGAATGCTTGACCTGATAGTGTAGATGTACCCCAGTGGGTGAGGACAAGATGTCTTTGTATTATTCCATGACCTTATCCACTTGCTTTTTTTGCGTGGAGATATCGGCCACAGAGGCCATGGATGTGATTGCAACCTTCTACTCACTTTGAGAGCGAATCACAAAGAAGACAAACTTCTCAGTCTAAGAGATGACCTTCCCACATTACTTGGCAAAGATCAAGGAAATGAAAGTAGGTGGGACTACCTCGAGTATCGTGTACAATTTATTGTCCAAAGTAGTAATAACACTGCGAGGCCTACACTCATATGCAACATGTCATTTCCATAAATAATGTTGGCCCAAAATAACATCACAAAATTCAAGGGGAGCGACATCACACAATACCTCATCTTTGAAGGGCTTGATGACGTAGGACATGCGACACTGTTGGTTGACACGAAGATTTCTTCCTTGGCAGAGCCATTCGATGGTGTATAGTTGCAGATGTGGCGTTGTCGGTAGGACCAACCACTTGATGACCTCCACTGAGATGAGGTTCTTCTGGCTACCGCTATCAACGATGATGTGCAACAGAGTAACCTGCACCCACATCTGTGAATGAAAGAGGTGCTCGCCTTCCTCTAGCTCATCAGGTTCACCGGGATGGATCTTGGTGGTAGAAACAATGGCATTAGGTTCCGAGTCAATAATTCATCTCCCCGTTTCTGGTTGTAACTCTGATTTGAAACCCACATCTAATTCAGAGGCTTTCACCTCCACCACCAATGATTTCTTTGAGCGACAATCAACAGTGTTATGCCAGGGTCTCTTATGGAAGTCGCACCATTTCTCGGTGTTTGTCTTCGTTTTTCTATTGTCCTTCTTTGTTTGAGATTTACACTAGTTTTCTTGAGGCCATCCATCTTTGCTCTGCCTTTTGTTCCACGGGTTAGGGCTTTCCTTGCCTTGCTTCTACTATGAGGGGTTCCCAGACCCAAACTGTCATGTCTTTTGTTTAAGCTTCTGGTCGATTTTGACAACATATCGATATGTCGTGCCCAAGGATGAGTTGTCTAGAAACTCCATTTCTGCCTCAATGTATCTATGTAGACCACCGCGATACTTGAGCACCAAATGTTGCTCAGAATCCTTGATATCCAGCTTGGTGCGCAGAGTATGGAAGATATTTGTGAACTCTAGCATTGTTTGGTCCCTTTCCTGTCGTAGTGTGGTCCATCTGGTATACAAATCATCATAACTTCCAATAGGGTAGTATTGTTCCTTAATAGCATCCCTGAAGGACTCCCAGGTGAGTGCGACTGTAAATAATGAGGGTTCCTTCATTGACTTTTGCTCACATAAATTCTCCCACCAATCTTTGACATGGGGAACGGCTTTGAGGAGCACAAATGTAATCTTTTCTCTATTGGAAAAGTTATGGAAAAAAAAATACCCTTATAGCAGATTCAACCATTTGTCTACAACATTTGCTTCTATCTGACCTTCAAATATAGGAATATCAAAGTTTATATATACCATGAAGGGGGTAGTGCCTCCACTCGAGGAAGATTCGTTGCATGTTGGTAGTCGTCGAAGGATTTACGCAAAACTATCCATCATCTCATTCCTCTGTTGCGCAAGGGATTCCTCGAGCAATAGTTTGAAAGGATCTGTTGTCCCACCATCTTTCTTTTCTCCTGCCATGGAAGGTTGCTTGGGCGTGTGAGAGCTCTTGTCCTCAAGAGAAACAAGCTTGAGACCCAACTCTTTGTACCTTGACCTCATCGGGAACATGCAATAAGAACGACAAGGAGAAGACCGCTCTGATACCACTAATCAAGATTTTATGAGCAGAACGAAATGAATACATAAATATATTATTAACACAGAAATACAATGAACAATAACATAGGTACATTAAAACTTGGCTTCTATTCAATAAATAAATATGATGAAACTATAAAATGCAGACTGAAACAAGCTTGCTAGAATGGTGGCGGCTTATCTCTAAGAAGAGATGTGACGACTGCGCTCATTCGCAAGAAGATGAGTACAATGAGGCTCCAAAGGCCTTTTTACATTAAAAATGAATTCCAAAACCCTAGACATCCAAAAACCTATCCCTAGGAGATGAAGCACCAAAATTCATGTGGGCCCCATTGGGATAAGTTGCTACAACAACTTCTCGAGGTCGTAACTTTTGCAAACGATCTTTGTTTTAGGCGTAGGATAGCTCGTTGGAAAGGTCTATCCAAGGAATACACATTATGTTGTAACACTTTGAATTTGTCTATTGTGTGACTGTGGTGGGCCCAAAAAACGTTTTTTAGGGCCTAAACACGGCCCCAGAAGTTTGGGACCCAAAAAACTAGAAAAAAAATGCCAAGATGAAAACTGAAGCTGCCAAGATGACATCTGTATGTGAGATAGTTGGAATAGGTGGGTGGCCACCAATATCCACCTAGATCAGAGTATGTAAGGCCCTTACCTAGACTGGCATTGAGCACCAATGTCGCACCGACACAAATGGCTATCACAATGGCTAAGTCGCATTGGCCTATTGGCAAGGCGCACGACAAAAGATTTTCTTGGCCCTGTTATCAAACAAAGTAAAGGTTGGGAAAATCCAGAACCAATCCACAAGATGGCGATAATAGTGGGAAATTTTACCCACTGTCACCTCAGATAAGCCCTCCCCTCGTTTTAGTGAAGGGAGAATCCAACACAAGGGGGGAGTCTCGGATGAGGGGGAAATGAGATGAAAAGTGAGATGATGGAAGTGATGCCCCTATAGGTCAAGTTTCTAAGTGATGCAATAGTTTGAAAGGATATGTTGTCCTGTCATATTTCTTTTCTCCCACCATGGAAGGTCGCTTGGGCGTACGAGAGCTCTTTTCCTCAAGAGAAACAATCTCGATACCCAACTCTTTGTACCTTGACCTCGTCGGGAACATGCAATAAGAACGACAAGGAGAAGACCGCTCTGATACCACTGATCATGATTTTATGAGAATAACGAAATAAATACATAAATATATTATTAACACAGAAATACAATGAACAATAACATAGATACATTAAAACTTGGCTTCTATTCAATAAAGAAATATGATGAAACTATAAAATGCAGACTGAAACAAGCTTGCTAGAATGGTGGCGGCTTATCTTTGAGAAGAGATGTGACGATTGCACTCATTCACAAGAAGATGAGTACAATGAGGCTCCAAAGGCCTTTTTACATTAAACATGAATTCCAAAACCCTAGACATCCAAAAACCTAGCCCTAGGAGATGAAGCACCAAAATTCGTGTGGGCCCCATTGGGATAAGTTGCTACAACAACTTCTCAAGGTCGTAACTTTTGCAAACGATCTTTGTTTTAGGCGCAGAATAGCTCGTTGGAAAGGTCTATCCGAGGACTACACACTATGTTGTAACACTTTGACTTTGTCTATTGTGTGACTGTGGTGGGCCCAAAAAACGTTGTTTAGGGCCTAAACACGGCTCCAGAAGTTTGGGACCCGAAAAACTAGAAAAAAAATACCAAGATGAAAACTGAAACTGCCAAGATGACATCTATATGTGAGCTAGTTGGAATAGGTGGGTGGCCACTGATATCCACCTGGATCAGAGTATGTAAGGCCCTTACCTAGACTGACATTGAGCACCAATGTCGTACTGACACAAATGGCTATCACAATGGCTAAGTCGCATTGGCCCATTGGCAAGGCGCACGACAGAAGATTTTCTTGGCTCTGTTATCAAACAAAATAAAGGTTGGGAAAATCCAGACCCAATCCACAAGATGGCAATAACAATGGGAGAGTTTACCCACTGTCACCTCAAATAAACCCTCCCCTCATTTTAGTGAAGGAAGAATCCAACACAAGGGGGGAGTCTCAGATGACCCTAGGGGGAAATGAAATGAAAAGTGAGATGATGAAAGTGATGCCCCTATAGGTCAAGTTTCTAAGTGATGCAATAGTTTGAAAAGATCTTTTGTCCCATCATCTTTCTTTTCTCCTACCATGGAAATTCGCTTGGGCATGCAAGAGCTCTTGTCCTCAAGAGAAACAAGCTCGAGACCCAACTCTTTGTACTTTGACCTCGTCGGGAACATGCAATAAGAACGACAAGGAGAAGATTGCTCTGATACCACTAATCAAGATTTTATGAGAAGAACAAAATGAATACATAAATATATTATTAACACAGAAATACAATGAACAATAACATAGATACATTAAAACTTTGCTTCTATTCAATAAAGAAATATGATGAAACTATAAAATGCAGACTGAAACAAGCTTGCTAGAATGATGGCGACTTATCTTTGAGAAGAGATGTGATGGTTGCGCTCATTCGCAAGAAGATGAGTACAATGAGGCTCCAAAGGCCTTTTTACATTAAACATGAATGCCAAAACCCTAGACATCCAAAAAAATACCCCTAGGAGATGAAGCACCAAAATTCATGTGGGCCCCGTTGGGATAAGTTGCTACAACAACTTCTCGAGGTCGTAACTTTTGCAAATGATCTTTATTTTAGGCGCAGGATAGCTTGTTGGAAAAGGTATATCCAAGGACTACACATTATGTTGTAATACTTTGACTTTGTCTATTGTGTGACTGTGGTGGGCCCAAAAAATGTTGTTTAGGGCCTAAACACAACCCCAAAAGTTTGGGACCCAAAAAACTAGAAAAAAAATGCCAAGATGAAAATTGAATCTGCCAAGACGACATCTGTATGTGAGCCAGTTGGAATAGGTGGGTGGCCACCGATATCCCCCTGGATCAGAGTATGTAAGGCCCTTAGCTAGAATGGCATTGAGCACCAATTTCGCACCGACACATATGGCTATCACAATGGATAAGTCGCATTGGCCCGTTGGCAAGGTGCATGACAAAAGATTTTCTTGGCCCTATTATCAAACAAAATAAAGGTTGGGAAAATCCAGACCCAATCCACAAGATGGCGATAACAGTGGGAGAGTTTACCCACTGTCACCTCAGATAAACCCTCCCCTCGTTTTAGAGAAGGAAGAATCCAACACAAGGGGGGAGTCTCGGATGACCCTAGGGGGAAATGAGATGAAAAGTGAGATGGTGAAAGTGATGCCCCTATGGGTCAAGTTTCTAAGTGAGAAGTGGCTTGATAACGAGTCTTGAAGATGGTCTATGGCTGCCAAGTGCTCGAGTACCTACAGAAGGTGATTGTACCTGCCCGAGACACAAGAAAAGACGAGTATACAAGTTTAAGGTTAACTGGACAAGCAAGTTAATCTTGTTGTCTCTATTTGCAGTAGACAACATAGATATATATCAACAAGTAAATGATTTTTAAAGTTGTTAACAATATCCTAAAATTCAAGTAAACGATGTAGGAGATAAGCTAGAAATCACTAGTATAACTCAAGTATGAAAGCATAAGAATTTAGCAACAAAATATGGATTTTATAAACAAGTATTGCAGAGATATTTTATCAGCCTTATGTCTGTAGCAAACTATTTCTACAACAGAAAATTTCAACCCGCAAAACAAGCAAGTAGACCACCCAAAAAGTGCGCTAAGGCTAGTAGATTATAGGGGCAATTTATTAACAACTTTTGACCGTTGAAATGTGAGTTATAACCAAGAAGAGAGTAATT
>JZKD02S1736382.1:26219-46196 GCA_000966675.3 Picea glauca | reverse complement strand
AAGTTAAAAACAAATTCAATTAATAAATTGAATTCTATTTTTTTGTTTGCTAGTTTGTCTGTGACCCGCGGGACTATCATGTGGCTTGAGAAACCATGACTCGGGAGTATCTAAACCATCAAAATCACTCAGGGATCACACCTGGCCTAAGCCACACCAACCCTTAACATGGCTGGATTTTTTATCCCCACAGGTTTCGACCCAATGACTTAACATAATAGAGTGTGATTGGAATGCCTTGATAACACACTCCATCGATTGTCCTACACCTAGTGGATTAATTGTTGATACTGAGAGTGGGTGAATCAGTATCAAGTACAATTTAAACACTTTTTCAACTTATACGTCAACCAGATTATATATTCAATTATATCCAATGAACAATGAACAATAGTAGAAGAGTTACACCAATACACCATGCACAATATATGAGAAGTAATCAATAGTTATTAATCAAGGGAAGTAATGACTTCCAAGGGAAGCTACATCTTCCAAGTATAAAGGGAGGGATAAACCTCCAAAAGGAAGATACAATCCTCCAATATCAAGAGAGGGTTGACCTCTCCATCCTTTCCCCTTCCTTCCACCCAAGAATATATGAGAGATAATAAAACTTTACATTAAATTATCACCATCAACCAACCATCACATAGAACCCGATAATGCTTCCTGAGACTTCTTCAACTTATGCAATTATTCACTTCTTGGAATACTCTGATCCTGTAGATAATATTACTCAATGTATTCTCTAAAACTCCTCCAACTTTCACTCATTGAATGCTCCCAGAAAATGAGTTATAGAGAAAATGGTAGACCTTATTCAATTCTGGTTTATTCAAGAGAGATAACTTGTACAACATGCCCCGCACTCAATATTTAACATAAGATTCTGAAATCCGTACACAAGAAACTACAACCCTTACTCTTTCTAATGAAATTGGTCTCACTTCATTTGGATTCTCTGTAGATTTTAATGACAAAAATCGGGAAGCTAATATTCTGTCAAACACTTAGCAACCTAGAGATAATTGTCTTGCATGAACTTCCAAAATGTCTCAAACCCACATACAGAAATTTCCATAAGCAGAAATACACATTGCTAAGAAAATATGCAGTGGAAATAAACACAATGGACAACATTCAATAACCCATGAAAAACTCAAAAATTTAGGCAAATGCTAGGAAAAACCCCAATGTGGGGAAACCCAATGAGAGAGAGAGAGAGATTTTACGATTCAGCTTCAGGAAAGTACATATCAACAACAAACTCACAATTTAAAGCCAAGAAAAATACCTCACAGCACCAAATCTGTCCCCACAAATTTCTACCTTGAAAAGCATGCCCTAATCTGTACAACTGTACGACCTCCTTGAAAATTGTGCCTAGAAAAATGTGCCCAATAGAGTGTTGTACAACCTGCACAATATGCCCCAACCGCTGCCAGAAAACCTCCAAAAACCACCTTGATTTCTGTTCCAAAAGACAACCTCGAAAATCATGCCCTCTCCTTGTTGTACAGATTGTATGTATCCGTACAGTATGGCCCAACAACAGTAAATAAGGACAACACTCACACAAAAAAAATTCCTTGTGATTTGTGCCCACTTTATCTTGGGAAATTTTCCCACCAAGCTGATCACTTTCCTCTATCAAGATTTTTCTGAAAAACTCTCTCAATCTCTTTCACTCATTGTGTCTTGCACACTACCCAATGCATTCTTTTATAAATATGAAAATGACATTTTCCCTCCAAAGTGTCTTTTCACCTTCCCCAACCCTAAATCCAAAGGCCAAGATCTAATCTTKCCTTTTTCAARATCAAGGGTCATGATCCATTCCCTCCAAAATGAATCACTTAAAATATTAAAGTAATTTCACTTTATTACATAAGTGCACTTTATGAAATAAAGTCACTTTAAAATTAGAAGGTACACTTTATTAAAAAATCACTTTAATAAAAGAACCATTTTATAACAACTTTATTAAAACCCATTACAAAGTTAAGTTCTTGGTAATGTAAACATAAGGTTACATCCGCATTCAAGACAAAATATATGGAGTACCTCCCGAGCTAAAAAGCTAACATTCTCTATGAAGAAGTTATGACCGTTTTACCTAGAACACTTGTTTATGACTAGCTTCAGAACTAGTCAAAAACCCTATATTCCACGAAGTGTATCTCCAAAATTATAGCAAATAAAGAGCTGAAATTTTTACCACAGGTACCTAGATATGTCTTCTTAATAGCCTCCAAATTTCACAATCTGAATCATTCTATAAAAAAAATTATAGCGAAAATGGTAAGATGACCTGTAAATAACATACCTTAGAACACATCACCAAAAGACTTCATCCTCCCTTGAAATTTGGCCTTCTTTACTTCAAATTTCCTCAGAAATTCGACTTATATCTCCTTGTTTATTAATAAACTTGTGTGTATTGAAAAATGAATGTATAATGAGATGTATTTATACCCTTTATGTCACTTCCTTTTAACATTAGGGCCGACATGTAGTTTATGCTTCAATTCACATTGTCAACTTCAAAAATTCATTTCTCCTCAATCATGAGGATCCATGTGACGTGCCACATACCACTGGAAGCGACATAAATTATACTATCCATCCACGGGTGTTGTATCTGCATGTGAAATTTCCTTCATGTTTATCTACTTCTATCAACTGTGGGGTCCAAAATCCAATGGCTAGGGTTGACATCAATGACAACAACCAATCTTCCAACAATATCTCCCTTTGTCATTGATGGTAACACTCATGCTCCCCCTGTCATCATGATCCCAATTTCTCTCCCCCTTTGACATCAATGGCAAAGGGTGGGGCTTCTCCCCCTGAGTTCAATGACATAAGGTGACCTTCTTCTTTGGGAATGCTCCCCGTGAACATGTGGCACTCAATAATACTTCATCCTTATTTTTGGTCTTTGAGACTTTTTCTTCCTTGGAATCCTTTTGTGTGGCTTTTGTCTTCTCTCTCTTCTTCATGTCTAGGATGTATATTTTGTTCAGTCTTCTTGTTGCAATTGCAACCAATCTTCCTTAGTTCATTTATTTGATTTTACATTTTCGGGAGTCAAATGTAAGAGTGTATCCTTGATCACATATTTTGCTGACACCGAGGAGATTATGCTTCAGATCTTCAAAAAATAAGACTTTTCCTGCTTTTACATTTTCACTTCCAAGCTTTACAGTTCCTTTTCCAAGTATTTTGGTAGATGATTCATCTCCAAATGCAACATTTCCACCCTTTTTCTTCAAGCTGAAAAATTTGCTTTGATCTCCAGTCATATGAGATGAGCACCCACTGTCTATGTACCATTCATCTTCTTCTCTACATTCTTCAACGGTCAATGCTATTCGACAATCTTCATTGTTTGGAATATCTTTCCTTCTCCATACTGTGGTTGGCATAGGGACATTTGGCAGAGGAGCATCTTCATTCATATATCTACAATCTCGTGCTTTGTGACCAAGATAATTACATTTGTAGCATACAATATTTTGGTCCATAAATGGGGAAAATGAATTATAACTTCTGTTGACAAATCCACGATTGTTTTCATATCTTCTATTTACACCTTTCATGTTTCTTGCATAGTTATTCCTTTCATTGATTCTGCAATTAATTGCCTTATGTCCAAAAATTTTGCAAGTATAACAATGACCAAGAAAGAAATTTTGATACCTGGGAGTAAGTGACCTTCTTTGTGATGCAGTCCATCTGGGTTCATGATTTACTCTTACATAGTTTCCTTCATACTGATTGAAGCTTCTTTGATTCCTGAAGGTAGGAGGTCTTCTTGGATATTCATCTCTTTTGTAATCATTCATTCTTTCTGGTATCTTGGTCCACTTCTCATCAACTCTCTGTGTAGAGATTTCTTCAACCTTCTTGTTGGTATTTTCATCTTCTTTGTATGAATTTTCATCCATGCATCCAAGATGTGTTAAGTCTTTTGGCACTTGATAGTTTCTTAAGCTCTTTCTCAATGAGACAACTTCTTGTTAAAGTTTCTCACGATCTTCTTCTTTCTTCATCATTTGGACATTCCTTACTTCTTCTATTCTTCTTGCTTCTTCAAGTAGAGTCTTCAAGGAAATGGTTTCTTCTCTTAGTTTCTCAAATTCTTCTAATTGTTTCTTCAAGCTTCCAATTGTCTTTTCACAACTACCCAATTCACTTCTTAGTTTTCTATGTGTGTTTTTGAGCTTGCTATTTTCAATCTCATCATGCTTCAATTTTTTAAGATTCTCATCTTCTTGTTGAATCATTTCTGCTTCATGATTTTCTTCTTATTCATTAGACTTTTGTTCTTCAGTGTCATCTCTTTGAATCCTTGGATAAGGACATTCAAATTCAACATTTCCTACTCCTTCACAATTAAAGCAAAAGAACTCACCTCTATTGTCTTCTTTGAAATCTGAGATGTTGTAATTTGCTTCAACTTCTTCTTCTTCTTCTACTTCTTCCCTTGCATAAAAATCTTGTAGCTTGTCCCAAAGCTCTTTTGTTGATGCACATGATCCCACCTTGGATTTCACTGAATCTGTCAATCCATCTAGGATGGTATCTGTTGCCAATTTGTTGTTCCTTCTTGCTTCCTTCTGAGTTGTAGTATTTGGTTTCTTCAAAGCCTTGTATCCTGAAGCAACTAAGAACCAAACATCTACCCCAAGAGCTTTCAAGTAAGTTTCCATTCTATTACTCCAATATTCAAAATTTCTTCCATCAAATGGTGGAATCCCATTTGAAATGTTGCCTTCCATTTCTACTTAGGATCTTCCTTCCAATGGTTAAATTGTATTGAAGGTAACCTGATCTGATACCAATTGTTGATACTGAGAGGGGGGTGAATCAGTATCAAGTAAAATATAAACACTTTTTCAACTTATACTTCAACCAAATTATATATTCAATTATATCCAATGAACAATGAACAATAGTAGAAGAGTTACACCATTACAACTCAATACACCGTGCACAATATATGAGAAGTAATCAATAGTTATTGTTCAAGGGAAGTAATGACTTCCAAAGGAAGCTACAGATTCCGAGTATAAAGCGAGGGATAAACCTCAAAAAGGAAGATACAATCCTCCAATATCAAGAGAGGGTTGACCTCTCCATCCTTGCCCCTTCCTTCCACCCAAGAATATATGAGAGATAATAAAACTTTACATTAAATTATCACCATCAACCAACCATCACATAAAACCTGATAATGCTTCCTGAGACTTCTTCAACTTCTGCAATTCTTCACTTCTTGGAATACTCTGATCCTATAGATAATATTACTCAATGTATTCTCTAAAAATCCTCCAAGTTTCACTCCTTGAATCCTCCCAGAAAATGAGTTATAGAGAAAATGGTAGACCTTATTCAATTCTGGTTTATTCAGGAGAGAGAACTTGTGCAACATGCTTCATGCTCAATATTTAACATAAGATTCTAAAATTTGTACACATGAAACTACAGCCTGTACTCTTTCCAATTAAATTGGTCTCACTTCATTTGGATTCTCTATGAAAAATTTATGACTGTTTTACTCGGAAAACCTGTTTATGACTAGCTTTAGGACTAGTCAAAAACCATATCTTCCACAGAGTGTATCTCCAAAATTATAGTGAATAAAGAGATGGATTTTTTACCACAGTTACCTAGATATGTCTTCTCAATAGCCTCTAAATTTCACCATCTGAATCGTTCTATAAAAAAAGTTATAGTGAAAATGGTAAGATGACCTGTAAATAACATACCTTAGAACACATCACCTAAAGACTTCATCCTCCCTTGAAATTTGGCCTTCTTTACTTCAGATTTCCTCAGAAATTCGACTTATATCTCCTTGTTTATCAATAAATTTGTGTGTATTGAAAAATGAATGTATAATGAGATGTATTTATACCCTTTATGTCACTTCCTTTTAACATTAGGGTTGACATGTAGTTTCTGCTTCAATTCACATTGTCATCTTCAAAAATTCATTTCTCCTCAATGGTGAGGATCCACATGACGTGCCACATACTAGCGGAAGCGGCATGACTTATAATATCCATCCATGGGTTTTGTATCTACATGTGTAATTTCCTTCATGTCTATCTACTTTGATCAACTATGGAGTCCAAAAGCCAATGGCTAGGGTTGACATCAATGACAAAAACCAATCTTCCAACACTAATAAATTGAATTATTATCATCTAGTAAAAAAATAATTAATTAATAAATTGAATTCTTATCATCTCGTCAAAAAATAAAAAGAATGAATGAAATGAACAATAACAGGGCGCATGTGGCAAGGATATATCATTATAGATGTGAAGAGGTAAAAATTATCTATATTTAGAGTGATAGTTGGGTTGCAACTCATAACTTGATGTTATTGTAGTTTGGATTATATGTCATAATAGGAAAAAATAAAAGATTAAAAACATTGAGTGAATGGTAAGTGAATTATTCATTGGAAATGTTTTTGATTAATAATTTATTTTGGAAACATATTTTATTTTGTTGTAACGATAAATTAATGGTTTACTTGAAATAGTGCAACTCATACATTTTTGTTCAATAAACACTAAAGTAATTGTGAAAGATTCCATATTGAGATTTAATATCACACATCACATTGTCCAATTGGCCATAAATTTATTTTTAATGTTTCTAGAGATTATATTTTCTAGCCTTCAAAGGTGGTTATCAATGCTTTTATAACTTTTATGATATTTTTTCCAATAGCTTTTAAGTCCTTTATGTTTATAAGATTTTTTCATGTAGTGATTGTGTAATGAAATCTTTGTTTTTTTTAAATGTTGTGTACGTATTTTTTATTTTGCTAATCAAAGGAAACATTTATAAATTATTACAAAGAAACACAAAATTTTAAGGAAAGAAGTTATTATTACCCTTACCACAAGTATTACACATATAGCACCAATGATTATTATTCTCTCAAATCCTTCAAGCAAAAAGAGGTTTCTAAGAACAAGCCTCAGAAAACACCTTCTATGGAAAACCCTAAGAAATCTTTTAAAACCTATAAAACACATAAAGACAATGATGAGCACCCAATTTCCTCTAACACAAAGGAAGTAAAGTTAATGTCTAATAATCCTCTAAAAAGGCATTGTTCATACAATGGACCTCATCTATAGAAATACCTTGCAAGCTTTATTAAATTAGGATAAAAAATACACATACATCTTCACTCCCTAGAGCATGGATGACACACCTTCACACCTCCGTGGGGGAGTGAAGATGTGTGTGTGTTACACACACACATCTTCACCACCTAGAAAGGTAGATAGCAAGGCAAAAAGGATTCAAATAAAATAAAGTGTGAGGATCACCTCTAAACCTTGGAAACTCTTAGCTTCTTTTAGGACTACTTTTCAAGATCCTTTGAGAGTAAATACCCTCAAAGAAAATGTAGGTTTCCTTGATTTATTCCTTAATAATATAACAATATTAGGTTTAACTTTTGATAGAGCCTTATCCCTAGTAGCCAAATGAAAATCATGTTCTGTAGTACACAAACTTTGTCTACCATAATATACATGTACCTTGTGGACAATATATGTAGTTGTCTAAAGCAATGAGTATTGTTCTTTAAAGTTGTAGAACATATTTGATGTCGATATACAAGTGAAGGACACACCTTTTTCCTTCCATTTTAGCTTCCAGGTAATCTATAAAGGAGGAGAAGAGTTGGTTTGCCCTCCTATATTACAATCACTACCAATGGAAATTTGATCAAACGACATATTGTTGAATTTACTTATACTTCAAGTATCATGGTTGTCTTGCATTTTAATTAGATAGATTCATAAGAGTGGAAAGTTTTCACTTTTATTTTCGACGGGTTCAACTAAATTTAAACCAAGACCTTGGACAAAGTTTACTTGGGAAGGCCAAACAAAGTCAACCTAGATTGGGCAAGCTAGTTGGGCCTCTTGGCCAACCAAGAAATCAAGGGACCATTGGTTCATGACTACTATGGTATTCTTGTAGACCCATGGGCCACACATAATGATTTCTGAGACATGTGCAGGGATATTCAATAAGAACTAGAATAATACTTTTTCCGGGTTCTACATGTGCATGCATTACTACCGAAAAGGGCTCCCATACATCACAAATTCATTTCTTTTTCATTTCCCTGAGAGGCACTTTACCATGAAAGTACCCTAGGATGGATTCTGCCCAAAATGACTCACATAAACCTTCATACTCAATATCATAAAGTTCAATATTAAGCATCGAGATAAGGTCGACATTACCTCCTAGTATACCCTAATTACCCCATTTGTCATCTTAATTATCCAATAACCATTATCACTTCAATTAGCTCTTTAGCACATAATCAATGTAAACATTATAACATCTAAATATTTTAACCCTTAACATATAACCACAATAAAATTCAATTTCTAACCCCTATAATCTGTAATAACTAGGACTTAACCAATAAAACCACTAGCACTTTATATATATATAATGGTTAATACTTGACCCTACCCTGCAACACATATACCCACAAAATATCAATTGTTATAATTCTTAACCACGGTAACCTTCAATTTTTATAGCCCTATCCTTTAACCTCTAATTCCTACAATCCCTAACTCTGAACCAATAATACTAATATTATGTGCCAATTAATCCATTACACCTATTTTTTATAACCCATTTATTAATCCCTATAATTGTTAACCCCTATGAATATGAATGCATATAACCTTTAATCCTTATAAAAAAATAAGTATCCTTAACTCTTAAATTCTATATCCCTTGACACTTATTACCCTATTTACCATCTCAATTACCATTAGAACCTGGATATAAACCTACAACCCTTGATCTGTATAACCATTGACACCTATCCCACTAGACATTAATTTTTAACCCTTATAAACCATAACACCTAACATCTAAGTCATATAAACCCAAACACCCTATTTACCATCTCAATTATCATTGGAGGAATTCAAATATTCCTGCCAGGTAGCCCAGTTGAGGCGAGATTTTGTGTTGTCGATGTAGCAGCAACAGAAAGACAACTAGAAGATATTGTCAAAGAAGAGGAAGAGTTGGAGCAGATATCAAAAGCTGCCCAAGCAGAAGAAGGAAATGAACATTCCAAGGAATGGCTCAAATTTTTCAACCAGGAAGCTGAAACAGAGATGACTGTAGCATTGGAGCTTGAAGCAGCAGCAGAAGAAGAAGCAGACATCATGATATTTGTTGATCTGTGTGAGCATATTGAATCCCTGGAGAGAAGGGTGATAATGCAGAGAATGCACATCCAACATATTAAGTTGGAAGCAGATGCAGGAGGAGCATACCATCCCAAGGAGCAGCTGGGAGAGGTTGGACTTGAGCCAACACAAAGAGAGATGGAAGCAACAACACTGTCATAGGGAGAAGCTGAGCAACAACTTAGTAATGAGATTGCATAATTGGAATCTGCCACAGAGTGGCAAGTTAAGGCCATGAGGGATGGAGAAGATGGCATGGGAAATCATGAGGATCTACCCATTTACAGAGAAGAAATGCAGCCGAGGAGACTGCAAGAATAGATCCAACCACAAGAGCAGCTAGACGAGGTGATCGATGATATCAAAGAGTTGATGATCAGATCAGCAGAGACTGCCAGTGATGGGAAGCTGAGCAGAAAGGGGAATCAGCAATAACAACAGAGAAGTGGAGCAGATGAACAACTCCAAAGAGTTGTTTGGGATCCATGTGGATTTCGAAAACCATGCTGGGAAGATCATGAGCAGGAGCTCATGATTTTTTCACAGCAGAGGAGTATGATGCAGGAGCATCGATCCCAAGCCAGCCATGCGCTAGCCAGCCAGCCCACTCAGTGCATTCAAGGCGCGCATTCAAGGAAGAGAGGCCCCAGTCCTCTCACATTTTGAATTTGATTTCAATGTAATTAATGTATGTAAGGCCATGGAGCCATAGAGCCATGCCTTTGAGCAGGCGTTAGTTAGGAGTAGCCTTAAATGTTTGTAAGGCTGAATCTAGCTCCGATCTGGACTAGACAACCATTCAATGTAAATGAATGTAGTTAATGAGAGTAGGTGAGATGGAGAGAAGAGATCGAAGAGCCCCCCCTCATGTAAAATATATTTTTGATCTTGTTTTTGGAGTAAGTAGAGTCGAGTAGAGAGTTGGTAGAAGAGAGAGGAGTCAAGACTTTGTCAAATTCTGAGCTCGGACACATTGTAAAAAAAGGCATTTTACATTAATACAAACAACAGTTTCCTGCATGTTATTTTGTGGTCGTATGAATGTCTTTATGTGTTTATGATATGTTGTAGATGTATGTTAGGTATGCATTTGCAAGGACAAATAGGTTTTTCTATCTGTGGGCTCTTTGATTTCAGGTTTGGGGTTCTTTGAGGCTTCATGCCAAGAGGGTGTGATAGAACGCTGGGGGTTCTGAAAGCCAGTCAATAGATGCACTCCTGAGTTTTGTGGAATTTGGGCAAGGACATGCCAGGAGGGCGCGCCAGCCGAAGTCATTGGCTGAAGGAGAAACCTTAAGGTTGTTGAATACCTTGGAGGTGAGGTTGTGCAGAGGAGGACACAACATAAGACAGAATCACTGCGGGATTCTGTGAGAGCTCTGTCAAGAGGGCATTGAGTAGGTGCATATAGTGCATAGGAAAAGGAGATAGAACCACTGAGGTTTATATAGATCTCTTCTAGGAGGGCATTGAGAAAGTGTCTGTGTGCACAAAGAGAACTCCTTTGAGTTCTAGAACAAAAAAGTGTCTAAGGGAAGACCTTCACAGGGTTACTGAATACCCTGCAGGCTCAGCAAGGAGTGCTTCAGTAGGAAGTTGCCAGAGGGAATTTCCATCCTTTCAAGAAGAGAAAGGGACAGAGAACATTGAGGTCCAAGTGGTTGAAGCACAAGGAGGATGAAGACCTGTGCAAGGAATGCACCAGGCCAACACTTGAATCAAGGGTTGACAGACAACCATCTAGAGGCTTTTCAAGCACAAGGAGTGTGCACAGAATAGATTTGGTTTCAATTCTGAAGTGCAGGAGGCCGAGTGTAGGAGAAGAGACCCTTTGAAGTCGGAGCAAAGAACAGAGAAGCTCAGAAGAGATAGCACCTTCATGTGCAGAGACTCTGCAAGATAGTGCAGAAGTCAGGAAACCTTTCAAGGTTTTAGAGAGGAGAAGCTCAGGAGGAAAAGTTCCTTTGAGCACAGAGCGACAGCTGCAGGGAGTGCAGAGTTCAGAGTTTGAGAAAGCTCAGGAAGGACAATGTTTTCACGCTCAGACCCATAGCTGTAAGGAGGATCAGAAAGACCAGGAAAACCCTTTGGAGGGTTTGAGTTCGAGGAAGCTCAGGAGGGATAGCGTCCTTAGAATGCGAACAAAAGCTGAGAATGTAGGTTTCATAGTAGGAAGTAAAGGTCGAGGCCTTTGGGACACTTGAAATCTTCCAGGTTCAGGAAGAAGGAGCGTAATCTCAACGAGGAGCTACAACTGTCGTCGGATCGAGCAGAGGAAAAGTTCTGGACCGTTGAAGTTTCACGTCCAAGTAGCGCAGAAGAGCACAACAGAAGAGAGTAGATATGGGCCGTCAGATCTAGCTCAGACAGCCGATATCCCTCAGATATATTGAAAGGAGCACAAGGATTAACCCTCCTATGCAAAGGAGAGAACCCATGAAGTCCCGAAACAATGAACAGATCGGGATTTCGGAGTTCGGGGATCATAACGTATAGGGGTTGTGGAATCGCTGCATCACGATCTCCCAATCCGCGAAGTCCCGAAGGAGTCGAGAACGTCCATCACTCGGAGGACGCGAGGCGGTAATCCGAGGACCCATCGAGGTTTCGGATATCGGGAGACAAAGAGGTAGGATTTTGGGAGAGAGGAAGTCTCGACTCACAAAGTCCCGAAGACATCATATTCGTCCATCTGCAGAGGACGCGTGTCACGAGATCCTTGTATTTCGGGGATTTAGGCATCGAAGAGTGGAACAGAGGAGTCTTCAACTTTGCAACCTACGAAGTCCCGAAGCGATCAGGGAAGTCCATATGTGGAGGACATGTGGCAGTGATTGGGGAGCTACCAGGAGTTCGAAGGACCAATGATCAGTGTCGTTGGGGTCGCAAGTCCCGAAACACCAAGAGTACCGGGACCGTCCAACAGGAGGACACGTGGCGGCGATCGAGGCATCGGGAAAATCCCTGAAAGGATTATACCGGGGGTCCCATAGACGAGAGCAGAGCAAAGGGTTGCAACAGAGATCGTGAAGTCCCGAAATGCGAAACCCCAAAACATTGAAGGGACGCTATAGGAAGCCGACATTTCGGCATACCTGGGATCGAGATTTCAGAAGTTTGAGAGACAAGGAATTCGGGCTCTTGGGGATGAAAACCCCAAAGTCGCGAAACACAACATAGAGAGGAGTGGGGCTGCGATCACACATGGTATCGGGATATCGGGATTCGACATTTCGGGGATCCCGCAGACATAATGTCGGAACACTTCACATCGGAAGTCCCGAAGTTGCGAAACGCAACACATCCTTTGAGAGGAGAAAGTCGGGCCAGGGATTTCATCATTTCAGGGATCGACATTTCGACCGTCCCGAGGACTAAGAGCCGAGCTCTTGATATTGGAAATCCCGAAGACGGCTGCGGTCACGGGGAAAAGTGGTCACACGGACTGAGATGTGGGCCAAGGGATAATCAACGATTGAAGTTGTTTTAGATATTTCGGCCTATCAAGTTTCGGGGGATTGAGGAACCAAGAACCTCGACACAAGGATTCGCAAAGTTGCAAAACCTGAAAAGCAATTGTTGGCTTGGCTGAAGAGGTGAAGACTCTCACCTGGTACATGTTGGCACATGTAGAGTTTTTGGGAAAGGACCTGTGGATCAAATGATGAGGTTCCAATAGGGATCCGAAAGAGCTGCTTTAGCTTAGGGAATATTTGAAACGATCCTGTGAGCGGATCTCAGCCAGAGGGTTGGGGGTCTGCGTCACACTTATATCCCAAATATCTTAACTGCTTTAGCACAATTCTTTATATCATATAACTCTTAACCATTAATATGAATAACCTTTACCATTTCATAAATCATAATACCTATAGCGCTTTTAATCCTTCAATGGTATAACCACTAACACATATAACCTATAATCCTTATAAGATATATAAGATTTGGCACACATGATTGTTATAACCCTTCTAATCATTATCCCCTATGACCCATTATTACTAAACCATATAACTCATCTCACATATAACCCATCATATAATTCATGTAACCATTATTCCCTAATATAACCTTTAACCCTAACCATTATATCCCCTAAGCCTCTAACCTATAATCCATAGTTAATATTATATATAACCACTAACCACTATAACACCTAGATATAAAACCTTATAACCATTTATTTTTATTAGAATAAAGATTTTGAAAACACTAATACACATGGTTTATAACCCCTAATCTCCAATAAACACATTAATCATTATGACCACTAATAGTTATAACTCTAATGAATTATATAAACCCTTCCCACCTTTAACATGTCAACTCTAATCCATATAAGTTGTCACCACTGACAACTATGGAATTATAACCCTTGACCCTTAATTAGTAGAAACACTATAACTTTGAACTCCCATAATCCTTAATTTCTAACCCTTATAAGCCATAATTACCAACCCTTGTAACCCTTGAGTTTTATAACATCTAAACCTTACGACCTTTAGTATATTCCTTCACACATATAACCCCCAATAATTATCGACCCTTAATCCCTTACACTTGCAGCATCCTATAATAACCCCTATAAACTCTATCATTACTAAATGCCACCTATTATAACCCCTTACCCCTTTAACAATATAGCCTTGAACTTTTAACCAATATAACATGTCTCTTACAATGACTCTAATTATATCTAACTCCTGAGAGATATAATTCATTATATAATCTCAAATATTTATAATCCCTAAACATTATAACCCTTCACCCCTAACCCCTCTAACCATATCCCATATAACATGTATCCCTTATAACACCTAACTACCATATGCCATAATTCTCATATTCTCTATAATTCTTATAACTGTTAACCATTATAACCTTCAACACTTGACTCTTATGATCACTAACCCTCAATGCTTATAGCCCCTAAACACCAACCCTTAACCCATATCACCCTTACCCTTAACTATTATAAAGCCTTACATGTAACCCCTATAAACTCTATAACCCTTGATATAGCCCTAAAAATGAATGAGGCTTAACTCTTATAACCCTTAAACTATAACACCTATAACTTCTATTCTTAACCATTAATTGTTTTATAATAATCAACTATTGTAAAATATAACACTTCTAACCCTAAACAATACAACCCCTAAACTCTATAACTAATAACATAACCCATAACACTAATACCATGTAACCTTTATAACTATAATAACCCCTAACCTTGAGTCGTTAACACCCCTAACCTCTATATCACTAATCTTTGTAACCATAGGCAATATAACTTGTATCCCTTATAACCATTTATCGCTATAACCTCAATATCCCTTGACGATTAAATTTAAATCCTAATATATATAATGAAAATATCCATAACTCTTAGTCTTGAACTATTGTATAATCTAATCCTTATAACCCATACTCCAGTACCCCTATGTAACATCCCTCTCTTACACACACTGAGCGAACTTATTCTTTGAGGACACTTGCGTGCAAGTGATCCGGGTCATTATACTATTGGTTGTTTTTATTATGATTATGAGATATTGTGGATTTGATGATATATTATTTTGTTGTATTTACATAGACAGGTGTTATTGACTAGGTTCTCTTGAGTGTGTAGGACTATGGACGTTGAGGATTTCGAGGCATCGATGAAATCCCTTGGACTCCGGATCGAGTCAGGGAGTGGATTGTTAGGGTTTGAATGTTGTTGATGTGACATATGTACATATGAATAGATATTATGATGTTGATTTTTATTGATGACATGATTCATTGATGGATGCAGGCCGACGATAGCTTGCCGACCAAACTCACATTTGGAGTAAAGGGGTCACGCATGACAACCAGAGACATTGAGGGAGAGGTATGGCAACAACCCTTCCACAGCCTACTAGCACTCTCGTCGTGGCTCGAATTGTAGGTTAATGATTACCTAGTTCGAGAATACCCACGATGTCGTGAGGGCATACTGTGACAGCCGCTCACAATGATTCTAAGGGGCATGCAATAAGGTAGGGTCCTTATTCCTTAGAGGCCCTTAGTCCCCCACAAGATCATTTGATGGAGTATTGACTCTAGGGGTTGGACGTCTACCAAATTCAGTGAAGAGGTGAGTGACACCCTTGGAGCACGTAGTGCGTCTTGAAGGGCACGTCGTGCGAATAAAATGAAAAAAGGCGATTGGCACCCTTGGAGCACATGGTGCATCTTGAAGGGCACGTCGCGATTTTAAATATGGTAAGTTAATAAACCTAATTCCTATAAAACTATGCCTCCATAGGACATGGTCGACATTAAAATGAATGATGTGATAAGTAAAGTTTAATAACAAATTTTCGCTTAAAAACTATCGCCAAGCCTAGTGAATTAAAAACCTAGGTTTGAGTAGAACCTTTGAATAAAAAAAACTAATTAGACATGTAACAAGAAGGGGGTAACGAAAATTCAAGCATCAATAATTAAAGTGGAAATTTTAATAAAGGTTTAATTAATAAAAGGGGTATTGGTTGTTTTTGTCTAAACCTGCTAATTCTGAACTTAGTTATAAAAAGGGGAAACTTAAAGAAAAGGGGAAACTTAAAGAAAAGGGGAAAACTTAAAGAAAAGGAGAAACTTAAAAGAAAAAGGGGAATGTCTAACTTAGTAAGGAATATAGCCTTTGGAACTTTCTATTTATGAACTCAACTAGGAATTAAGGCGTAAATCATTTAAGAATTGTAAGGGGATATTGGGACACCGAGGAGCGTTTTTAGGGATGCTTTTAGGTGGGTGAGGGAAATAGACAAATTTAATTAATTAATAAATTGATTTTCTAGTGCAACTAGGGGATCGAGCGACATGTGTACGAGGGAGATTTTTCGTAATTAATTAAATAAAAAAGGAATCTAATGAGGGTTTGGGAAACTAATGACTAAGAAAACTCTATAAAAAGGATGACGGAGGAGGAGTATGGATCACATCTATCTTGCGTAACGTTATGTTGTCGAAATTCATCTTGACTGAACTTTCTCTTGTGGGAGTTGGGATAACCAGCTCGGGTAATGAGTGGTAGCTCGACCTTGCTAGGCGAGCTGGGTGCTAGAATTCCATGGTATTGTGTTCATGGCCCCTTTGCGGCTCGGGCCCCTTTGCGGCTCGGGAGGCTTAGGGGGAAGAAGAGTACCCCTAGCGTTGGATGGTAGGTACCGATGAGGTCTCATCGGTCGGCAAGTCGGAGTTGGATGGATCGCGAGCACGAGACAGTCATTTCCAGTTCTTCGCATTAGGCTACGGTACGCATATGGATAATTTGTATTGAATAATAGCTTAATTTCTTGTTCATGCATTTATTTATTGTCGAAATCTCTCTTGGGTATATGCTATTAAAATAAAAATACTCGTTTAGTTATGCATACGAATTTTTATCTGGGTGATAGTGCGCTGTGTGAAATTGCAAAAGGGTCACTAAATTTTTGTTTATGAGCTTTGTTTTATCACTGCGTTTTATTGTAGTTTCCGGTGCTGGTTGGGATTATTACTGCGTTTGTATTATTACCGAGGAAGACTGTGTTTTGGTTCTCGGACCATTATTTTATTTTCCTCTGTGTTTTTATTGTTTTTAATACAAAGAAATTGCGTTTTTATCTTTCGTTCCTTTATCCTTTAAGTTATTAGTCCATGCCTGAGAAGTCGGCCAAAAGCCGAATCGAATGTCTTTCACTCCGGTGTTAAAGATTTAGATTCAAATGCCCTGCTTTCCTGCGCATGGATAATAAGTGTAGGATAATTTCTTTGCCCAACAAGGAATTATCTCTTGGGCGTTTATTCCCTTCATGCTCTACGATTATCGTGTTTTTACTTTCTGCAATTCGTTTGCTTGTATAACGAAAATTCTTCTTCATTACTCTGCGGTTACTGTGTTATTACTGTCTCTTGTTTCCTTTCAAATCTCTAAATTCCTTCACTCTTGAAGTCTTTTCTTTCTGGCTATTATTTTTCATCGGTGATTAATTTTCTTGTCGAATTTGAAATTATAATGGAGATATTAACTTGGCGCTATAACTCTGACTTTCCTTTCAATGGAAGCTCGTGGGGTTTTTCTCAACAAGAGTGGGGAACCAATAGTCACCATTCTTTCCAAGTGGTCATTGTCCAACCCTTGCACAGTACACAACAAAGTCCATCTTTCTCAGGTTCGAGACCAACGTAGGCTGTTGTCAATGAATCAATTAATGAATAGGTTGGGTCTTACTTATCTTCTCTATTCTACAAATTTGCATGAATACAGATAACAGACTCATTGCACAGTTCACAACCGACATCAGCCTTAAGAGGATGCTAATAACTAACACATAGATTTCTATAATCACAAAGAGGTTTTATTTATTTAGTGAAGACAATTGATTAAAATATTCCATGACGAATCAACAATAGATAAGTTTATCCATTTGGATCATTCGATAAGCAATGAAACCTCATTATTTTGTTCAGTCGCTTTCATTCCATTCCTCAACTTTTGATATTGGGTGATAATCCAATTTCAGTGAACCTGTTCGAAGGATTGGTTGCCTTATCACACCATAAGAGCAAGTGGGTGTACCTATGTGAGTCAAGCCATCGTATATCATATCTATAAACCATTGGAGGGTGATATACAAAGCATCTATATCGAGATATGTGGTGGCTTAGAAAATGACACACGATTGTTTGCATGCTCTCGGTAATATGTTTGAGAATGATGATATCGTATTTATTTTAACCTGTTTAGACTAAACATATTTATTGACATATTAAACTTTTTTTTTAAACAATAAAATAAATCTTGCCTCGTAACAAAATAAATCTCCCATGAAATAATGAGTGAAAGCTTTCTACAAACAGATGATGGGATTCCATGATGCATGAAAGACAAGTTTTCCCAGAAAATCGTGATCTTTCCACAACGAGGCTATTAAGTAACTTGTGCGCGCTCTGATCTGACATATTGTCCTGTGTTAAATTCTAATGTATGCTCACGCTCACAGCTGACACCCTCCCCTTTTGATTGATTCCATCTTTTGTGCGCTTTGAGTGACCCCTTCAATCAGCATGTGCATGCTCGACCCTTGACAGTTCCTCGCGGTATTAATGCAAGTTCAGAAGGTGGAACAGTGTTAGGTCATCCCTTTTTAATTACGCGAGAAGAGTTGAATTACTGAGTTTTTTTTAAAGAACACGCCTTTTATCTTGAGTGAAATAAGGAATTTTAGTAGTTGATTTAATAACGAGCGACTTTGTTTATCACATAGGTATAAAGGAATTAATATGAGTTGCATAACTAGGAAGGAAGGGCTCTCGCCTCTCTATGCATCCTTACCTTATGTACCTGCAGTAATAAATTAACTATGAATAACCTAAGTCTGAGTTTAAAAACAATCTAAGCCTGAATTAAACCTTATAATAATCTATTTTTTATAATATTATTGTATATATGCATGTGGAATTTTTAATGATAAAATGGTTATTTATAAGTTGCTTTTATTCTTCTTCTTTAATGATTATTTGGGGTTGCGGCTAAGATAGTTATGCATGTGAAATTGTAATGAGAAATGGTTATTTATAAGTTGCTTTTATTCTTATTCTTTAATGATTATATGGGGTTGAGTCTAAGATAGATATGCATGTGAAATTTTACTGAGAACGATTATTTAGGAGCTTCCTTTTATTATTTTATTAACTGCTATATGGGGTTGCATTAAAGATAGATGTAGGGAGGGTTCATTCCTTGGGGAAGGAATGGAAGTCTTAAAATTGATTGTCCATATTTAATTTATTCAAAAATTATAATTTAGGTAGAAAGGTTGCATCCTAAGGTTAGGGTACACTTTCATTATTGAACTGGAAAGTTATGAAAGGTATAGTGAATTTTATTGACTCTAAAACACCCCCTTTTTAAATGAAAAGGTAAATTTCACTTGAAGGTTGTTATATATGTTAATATTAGGTTGAAGTATGATACAATGTGCTACAATAGGTTTATGATTGTAAGATAGTAATGAGCTATGCCTAGAAGGTTGCAATCTTTACCCCTGTCTTGATTGTAGTTACTTTGTGCCCTGCTTAGCTAGATTGATTAAATACCCTCTTTTGGTTTCATATTATGTATGTCAGTGCAAGTTGGATTTCGAAAAGGTTGGACTTTATGTATTGGTTGATGGTTTAGAGTTTTTACGTTTGCACTTGGAATCCTTGTGCGCTTGTCGCATTGTGGCGACATGATTCCTTCGAAGGACTCGTTGCACGCGTTGATAGAGAAGCCCATACGAAACTTGGTTGGGTCATGCGCTTCTCATTTAGGGTGAAGTGGTTGTTGTAATTGATGTTTGGTACCTTATTCTGTAATGTTTTGTGATTGTTTCTCACCCACCATAAGGGTTCTAGTCACATGTGTCATTGATGTTGGTTGTGTGCATTATGTTCGTCGTCTGGTTGCGTTGATTGACTGTTGTTGTGATTACTTTCCTACTCTAATAATAATAATAATAATAATAATAATAATAAATATTACACTAGTTATGTGTCCCATGTTGTCATAATGACGGGGATCTTTACATATGTTATCAGAGTCAGTTCGACCCACAACTTGGGATCACTATGGTTTCCGTTGATTTGATATTTGATTATAATGCTGCTAATTACGTTTACTTGTATTCGTGTCAGTAATCATGGTTAGAGG
>JZKD02S1736382.1:15046-26169 GCA_000966675.3 Picea glauca | reverse complement strand
AGTGAATTTTATTAACTCTAAAACACCCCCTTTTTAAATGAAAAGGTAAATGTCACTTGAAGGTTGTTATATATGTTAATATTAGGTTGAAGTATGATACAATGTGCTACGATAGGTTTATGATGGTAAGATAGTAATGAGCTACGCCTAGAAGGTTGCAATCTTTACCCCTGTCTTGATTGTAGTTACTTTGCGCCCTGTTTAGCTAGATTGATTAAATACCCTCTTTTGGTTTCATATAATGTATGTCAGTGCAAGTTGGATTTCGAAAAGGTTGGACTTTATGTACTGGTTGATGGTTTAGAGTTTTTACGTTTGCGCTTGGAATCCTAGTGCGCTTGTCGCATTGTGGCGACATGATTCCTTCGAAGGACTCATTGCACGTGTTGATAGAGAAGCCCATACTCAACCTGGTTGGGTCATGCGCTTCTTGTTTAGGGTGAAGTGGTTGTTGTAATTGATGTTTGGTACCTTATTCTGTAACGTTTTGTGATTGTTTATCACCCACCATAAGGGTTCTAGTCACATGTGTCATTGATGTTGGTTGTGTGAATTATGTTCGTTGTCTGGTTGTGTTGATTGACTGTTGTTGTGATTACTTTCCTACTCTAAAAATAATAAAAATAATAATAATAATAATAATAATAAATATTACAATGGTTATGCGTCGCATGTTGTCGTAATGATGGGGATCTTTACATATGGTATCAGAGCTGGTTCAACCCGCAACTTGGGATCACTATGGATTCCGTTGATTTGATATTTGATTATAATGCTGCTAATTAAGTTTACTTGTATTCGTGTCAGTAATCATGGTTAGAGGACGCCACAGAGGTAGACGATGGGTTGCTAGGGGAGGAGGTGCGACACCCCAAGTAGCATCCGCGCCTGAGGGGTCTAACCCCTAGCGAGACGAACAAGTTGTCAAGCAGGAACATATAGTTTTGGGTGATGTGGTTGGGATGATGAGGTCCTTTCAGCGAATGTCTGAGGCACTGATCAATCGTTTGGATAGAGATGAGGCCAGGGCGTTGGCACCTCCTGAGAGTCCACCGCACGCTCTGGTAGGTACTGGTAGCATTCACCGAGAACTTGAGAATTTCAAGTTTCCCGAGTTCTTTGGTTCCCCGGACGACGAAGTCGTCGAGGCTTGGTTGGGGAATATGGCGATGTGATTTTCACTTCACGACTATACCTCGAACATGAAGGTCCGCATGGTGGTATTTCAACTGAAGGGGAGCGCTCTTCTATGGTGGAAGACGCTCCTACCACAATTGAACATGGTCGTTGAAGACGTGTCATGGGAAATGTTCGAGGAACAATTATGGGAGTGGTATCTATCTGAGGAATTCATTGAGCGTCAACTCAACGAGTGTGCTCTGCACTTGAATACCAAGAAACTTAAGGTCAACAAGTTCGTGTTTGGCCTTAATGTCATCATTCCTGCAAAGGTTAGGATTTTGATGCCTTAAACGTTGCATGATGTTGTCCAGAAGGCCCTCATAGAAGAGGAGGAGCTTATCATCGGGGGTCAGAGAAAGACTCCAGTGAGACCAGTAGGATAGGCGTCATCTCATGTGCATTAACATCAGACACCAACTAGACATTCACCAGGATATCATGGCTTCCAGAGAGGATCCACTTTCACTACACCTCGATGACCAATGCCTCAACAATGGACTCCTTACCGAGGACCACAACACCAACAACAACGTCGATCGCAACAAAAACAGTTTAGGCATGTTCAGCAGAACATACCAGGGTTCTAGCCCAGTGGGCGGTCAACTTTTACTTCAGGTACCGGGAGTACTGGACCAAAGAAAGGGTGTTAGACATGTGGGGAGAAAAATTACTAGTGGAGAGGACTAGCGCATCTGGATCAGCCGGACCCACTACCACAATAGATTTGGGCAAGGCTCATTGGATTCATGCAGAGGTGAATAACCGCCAGGCAGAGAACCAATCGATTGTGCTCGAGACGTTAGGTACCGTCGTTGACTAGACCCTTAGTATTTTGATAGATCCAGGTGCTATCGAGAGTTTTATTTCTGATGCAGTGCTAAAAATAATTAAGGTAAAGGAAATCGAACAGGACGAGTTTATCTTTGTAGAAATGGTTTCGAGATCCAAACAAAAGGTTGGTGGGAAGCTTACGGGCTTTAGCCTTATCCTCAGAGAGTTTGTCACTAGGTACAACCTATACATCACAACCTTAGGGTCGTATGATGTCGTGATCGGTATGGACTGGTTGGAATCACATGATGCAATACTCGACTGTAAGAAGAAACGGTTGAACCTGGTCGATGACGAGGGACAGATATGAGTGATTGTAGGTCGGAACCAGGGATTCTCCCTGAGGTTCATCTCTTCCTTGCAGATACAGAAGATCATGCGCAAGGGATGTAATATTTATGAAATCCTTGTGTTAAACGAGAAGGGAGTAGAGAAAGGTCTAGAACACCTTCTGGAGGTGAGAGAGTTTGCGGACGTCTTCCTTGACGAGTTACCTGGGATGCCTCCAGAGAGGGAATTGGAATTTACCATTGACCTAATACTGGGAACTGAATCAATAGCAAGAACGCCTTATCGGATATCAACCCCAGAGTTACAGGAGTTGAAAATGCAACTGAAGGAGTTGTTGGACCTAGGACTTATACGTCCAAGTGTGTCACCATGGGGTGCGTCTGTTATCTTCATATGGAAGAAGGATGGGTCGTGGAGACTCTGCATTGACTACCGTCAATTGAACAAGGAAACAATCCAGAATCAATATCGTTGCCAAGGATTGATGATATGTTTGACCAGATGAAAGGCGCAACAGTGTTTTCAAAGATCCACTTGAGATCAGGGTATCACCAGTTACAGATCAAGGAGGACAAAATCTCTAAGACCACTTTTAAGATGAGGTTTGGACATTATGAGTTTATCATTTTATCGTTGGGACTGACGAACGCCCTAGGGGTATTTATGAGTTTGATGAACAGGGTGTTCCGTGAATACTTGGATAAGTTCGTCCAAGTATTCATTGAATATATTTTGATTCACTCTCAGACGATGGAGGAGCATGATGAGCACTTGCGCTTGGTACTACAGTGTCTGTGAGAGAACAAATTGTATGGGAAACTATCTAAATGCTCATTTTATCAATCGAAGATTCACTATTTAGGGCATGTCATCTCCGATGAAGGTATCATTGTGTATCTAGCAAAGGTCGAGGCTATTATGGAATGGAATGCATCGAATGTCCCATAAGTACGTAGCTTCATGGGTTTAGCGGGATACTATGGAAGGCTCGTTGAGGGTTTTTCGAAGATAGCAAATCCGATCACAGAATTGCAGAAGAAGAACAATAAGTTTGTTTGGACCAAGAAATGCATGGAGGAATTTCGGAGGCTCAAGGAGATGTTGACAACAACACCGATACTAAAATTCCCTGACACGGACGTGGACTTCTTGGTATGCACTGACGCATCCAAAGAAGGCTTAGGCGGAGTCTTGATGCAAGATAGTTGAGTGATCGCTTGCATCTCGAGAAATTTGAGAAGGCATGAGGAGAACTATGCGATGCATGATTTGGAGTTGTTAGCCATTGTTTATGCCTTGAGAGTTTGGAGACACTACCTTATTGGATGAAAAAATGAACTAAAAATGGACCATTATGGTCTACAACATCTTTACGCAAAGCAACTTGAACGCGCGACGACGACGTTGGTCGGAATTGCTTAGCAAGTAAGATTTCTAAATTACTTACATAAAAGGATTAGTGAACAGAGTGACATATGCGTTGAGTCGGAGACAACACATCTTTTTGGTGATTCCTCTTCAAAGGAATCTACCTAAAAAGATCCTAACTTTACAGTGTGATGATGACTGGTAAAAAGAGTTCAAGGATTTTATCGGACAAAACACAATGATGGTACCAAAATTTAAGGGATTTACTGTGGACAACGACCGATTATTAAGATTTAAAAGTCGAATTTACATACCTCCCAACAACGAGTTGAGGAGTTTGATCCTAAACGAGGCTCATAGAGCAGTGCACATGGCTCATCCCGGAGTCACGAAGATGAGGGAAGACCTTTAATCCTTATTCTTTTGGAAAGGAATGAAGGCATACATTGTCAACTACATGGCAATATGTCTAGAATATCAGTAGGTGAAGGTTGAACATAGACATCCCACAGGATTACTACAGCCGCATGTTATTCCAGAATCGAAATGGGAGGTCATTTCGATGGATTTCATTATTGGATTGCCACTGACGACAAGGAGACACGACTCTATTTTTTTGGTAGTCGACACTCTGACGAAGAGTGCTCATTTTATTCCTGTGTGTACAACGTATAAAGCAGCTGACATAGCTAGAGTTTTCATCAATGACATTGTGAGGCTGCATGGCGTGCTTAAGAGGATTATATATGATAGAGGATTGGTGTTTACAAGACGATTTTAGACTAGTTTCCAAGAGGCCTTGGGAACCCAAATTAACTTTAGTACTGCGTACCACCCGAAGACAGACAGGCAGACCGAAAGAACAAACCAAATCTTAGAGGATATGTTTCATATGTACATTATGAACCAAATAAAGCGTTGGGAAGAGTTCCTTCCACTGGTAGAGTTCGCATACAACAACAATTATCAAAGCACCATTAAGATGGCACCTTTCAAGTTTCTTTATGGGTGACAATGTCAGACGCCTTTGAGTTGGGATCGGCTTGAGGATAGGGTCCTGGTGGGACCAGAAGTGATCCAAGAAATGGAAGATCAAATGCAAATAATAAGACAAAGGATAAAGGAAGTGCAGGATCGACAGAAGAGTTATGTCGATGCGCGTTGTGTCGATCGTAGCTATGAAGTTGGTGATCGAGTCTTCTTGTGGGTGAAACCACATAAGAGTTCGATCAAGTTTGGAAAGGGTGCTAAAATATCTTCTAGGTTCGTGGGACCCTTCGAGATTGTGGAAAGGAAGGGGCCTATGGCCTATCGACTAGCCTTGCCTGATTATTTGAGGCGTATGCACGATGTTTTTCATGTATCTGTTTGGAGACATTATGTTAGTGATCCTACACATGTTATTGACATGAGTTCCTTGCAGGTATCAGACGAGGGTGCACTCACAACAAAGCCAATCCGCATCCTGGACCATTTCATTCGACAACTATGACGTCGAACAATAGATCAGGTCAAGTTCCAATGGGACAAGTATAGTCCGCACTCGACGACCTAGGAGGACGCATATGATATGCGTCAACAGTTTCCATTTTTTTTCGGTAGCTAGACCTATGATATTCTAATACACTTTATTTCTACACTTACATACTATGAAACTTCGAGACGAAGTTAAAAACAAGAGGGGGTGTATGCAACATCTCGCTCTCGCGCACACTGAGTGAACTTATTATTTGAGGACATTTGCGTGCAAGTGATCAGGGTCATTATACTATTGGTTGTTTTGATTATGATTATGAGATATTGTGGATTTGATGATATGTTATTTTTTTGTATTTACATAGACAACTGCTATTGATTGGGTTCTCCTGAGTGCGCAAGACTATGGATGTTGAGGATGTCGAGGCATCGATGAAACCCCTTGGACTCTGTATCGAGTCAAGGAGTGGACTGTTAAGGTTTGAATGTTGTTGATGTGACATATGTACACATGATTAGATATTATGATGTTGATTGTTATTGTTGACATGATTCGTTGATGGATGCAGGATGACGATAGCTTGTCGACCAGACTCACATTTGGAGTACAGGGGTCACGCACGACAACGAGCTACATTGAGGGAGAGGTGTGGCAGCAACCCTGCCACAACCTACTAGAACGCCCGTCATGGCTCGAACTATAGGTTAATGATTACCTAGTTCGAGAAGACCCACGATGCCATGAGGGCACACTGTGACAGTCACTCATGATGATTCTAAGGGGCATGCAATAAGGAAGGGTCCTTATTCCTTAGAGGCCCTTAGTCTCCCACAAGATCACTTGAAGGAGTATTCACTCCAGGGGTTTGACGTCTACCAAATTCAGTCAAGAGGCGAGTGGCACCCTTGGAGCACGTAGTGCATCTTGAAGGGTATGTCGCGCAAATAAAACAGAAAGAGGCGAGTGGAACCCTTGGAGCACGTGGTGCATCTTGAAGGGGACGTCGCGATTTTAAATATGGTAATTTAATAAACCTAATGCCTAGAAAATTATGCCTCCTTAGGACTCAGTCGGCCTTAAAATGAATGATGTGATAAGTAAATTTTAATGACAAATTTTCCCTTAAAAACTATCGCCAAGCCTAGTGAATTAAAAACCTAGGTCTGAGTAGAACCTTTGAATAAAAAAAACTAATTAGACATGTAACAAGAAGGGGGTAAAGAAAATTCAAGCATTAATAATTAAAGTGGAAATTTTAATAAAGGTTTAATTAACAAAAGGGGTATTGGTTGTTTTTGTCTAAACCTGCTAATTCTGAACTTAGTTATAAAAAGGGGAAACTTAAAGAAAAGGGGGAAACCTAGGGAAAAGGGGAAACTTAAAAGAAAAAGGGGAATGTCTAACTTAGTAAGGAATCTAGCCTTTGTAACTTTCTTTTATGAACTCAACTAGGAATTAAGTAAGGCATAGGTCATTTAAGAATTGTAAGGGAATATTGGGACACCGAGGAGCGTTTTTAGGAACGCTTTTAGGTGGGTGAGGGAAATAGACAAATTTAATTAATTAATAAATTGATTTTCTGTTGCAACTAGGGGATCGGGCGACATGTGTATAGGGGAGGTTTTTCGTAATTAATTAAATGAAAAATGAATCTAATGAGGGTTTGGGAAACTAATGACTAAGACAACTCTATAAAAAGGATGGCAGAGGAGGAGTATGGATCACATCTGGCTTGCGTAACATTACACTACCGAAATTCATCTTGATTGAACTTTCTCTTGTGGGAGTTGGGATACCCAGCTCGGGTAACGAGTGGTAGCTCGACCTTGCGAGGCGAGCTGGGTGCTAGAATTCCTTGGTATTGTGTGCGTGGCCCCTTTGTGGCTCGGGGGGTTCAAGGGGAAGAAGAGTACCCCTAGTGTTGGCTGGGAGGTACTGGTGAGGTCTCATCAATCGGCAAGTCAGAGTTGGACGGACCACGAGCGCGGGATAGTCACTTCTGATTCTTCACATTTGGCTACGGTACGCATGTGCATAATTTGTATTGAATAATAGCTTAATTTCTTGTCCATGCATTTATTTATTGTCGAAATCTCGCTTGCGTAGATGTTGTTAAAAGAAAAATACTCGTTTAGTTATGCATATGAATTTTTATCTGGGCGATAGTGCACCGTGTGAAATTGCAAAAGGGTCACTAAATTTATGTTTATGAGCTTTGTTTTATTACTGTGTTTTATTGTAGTTTCCGGTGTTGGTTGGGATTATTACTGCGTTTTCATTATTACCGAGGAAGACTGTGTTTTGGTTCACGGGCCATTATTTTATTTTACTCTGTGTTTTTATTGTTTTTAATACAAAGAAATTGTGTTTTTATCTTTTGTTCCTTTATCCTTTAAGTTATTAGTTCATGCCTAAGCAATCGACCAGGAGTCGAATCAACTGTCTTTCACTCCGGTGTTAAAGATTTAGATTCAAATGCCCTGTTTCATGTGCATGGATAATAAGTGTAGGATAATTTCTCTGCCCAACAAGAAATTCTCTCCTAGGCATTTATTCCCTTCATGCTCTGCGATTATTGTGTTTTTACTTTCTACAATTCATTTTTTTTATTTCCCCAGCAATTCGTTTGCTTGTACAACAAAAATTATTCTTCATTACTCTGCGGTTACTGTGTTATTACTGGCTCTTGTTTCCTTTCGAATCTCTAAACTCCTTCACTCTTGAAGTCTTTTCTTTCCGGCTATTATTTTTCACTGTTGATTAATTTGCTTGTCAAATTTGAAATTATAATGGAGAGATTAACTTGGTGCTATAACTCTGACTTTCCTTTCAATGGAAGCTTGTGGGGTTTTTCTCAACAAGAGTGGGGAACTAGTAGTCACCATTCTTTCCAAGTGGTCGTTGTCCAACCCTTGCACAGTTCACAACAGAGTCCAACTGTCTCAGGTTCGAGACCAGCGTAGGTTGTTGTCAGTGAATCAATTAATGAATAGGTTGGGTCTTGCTTATCGTCTCTATTCTACATATTTGCATGAATACGGATAACAAACTTATTGCACAGTTCGCAAGTGACATCATCCTTAAGAGGACGCTAATATCTAATGCACAGATTTCTATAATCACGAAGAGGTTTTATTTATTTAGTGAAGACCACTGATTAAAATATTCCATGACGAATCAACAATAGATAAGTTTATCCATTTGGATCATTCGATAAGAAATTAAACCTCATTATTTTGTGCAGCCGCTTTCATTCCATTCCTCAACTTTCGATATCGGGCGATAATCCAATTTCAGTGAACCTATTTGAAGGATTGGTTTCCTTATCACATCGTAAGAGAAAGAGGGTGTGCCTATGTGAGTCAAGCCACCGTATATCATATCTATAAACCATTGGAGGGAGATATACAACACATACGGATCCAGATATCTAGTGGCTTAGAAAATGACACACGGTTGTTTGCATGCTCTCGGTAATATGTTTGAGAATGATGATATCACATTTATTTTAACCTTTTTAGACAAAACATATTTATTGACACATTAAACTTCTTTTTAAAATAATAAAATAAATCTTGCCTCATAACAAAACAAATCTCCCACGAAATAATGAGTGAAGGATTTCTAGAAATGGATGACAGGATTACATGATGCATGAAAGACAAGTTTGCCAGAAAATCGTGATCTTCCCACAACAAGGCTATTAAGTAACTTCTGCCACTCTGATCTGACATATTGTCACATGTTAAATTCTGATTTATGCCTGTGCTCAGAGCTGGCACCATTCCCTTTTGATTGATTCCATTTTTTGCGCACTCTGAGTGACCCCTTCAGTTAGCATGTGCACGCTCGGCCCTTGACAGTTCCTCGCGAGATTAATGCAAGTTCAAAAGGTGGAACAATGTTAGGTCATCCCTTTTTAATTACGTGAGAAGAGTTGAATTACTGTTTTTTTTTTAAAGAATGCGCTTTTTAGCTTGAGTGAAGTAAGGAATTTTAGTAGTTTATTTAATAATGAGTGACTTTGTTTATCACACATGTATAAAGGAATTAATATGAGTTGCATAACTAGGAAGGAAGGGCTCTCGCCTCTCTATGCATCCTTACCTTATGTACCTACAGTAATAAATTAACTATGAATAACCTAGGTCTGAGTTTAAAAACAATCTAAGCCTAAATTAAACCTTATAATAATCTAATTTTTTTAATATTATTGTATATATGCATGTGGAATTTTTAATGATAACATGGTTATTTATAAGATGCTTTTATTCTTCTTCTTTAATGATTATTTGGGGTTGAGGCTAAGATAGGCATGCATGTGAAATTGTAATGAGAAATGGTTATTTACAAGATGCTTTTATTCTTCTTCTTTAATGATTATATGGGGTTGAGGCTAAGATAGATATGCATGTGAAATTTTACTGAGAACGGTTATTTAGGAGCTTCCTTTTATTCTTTTCTTAACTGATATATGGGGTTGCATTAAAGATAGATGTGGGGAGGGTTCATTCCTTGGGGAAGGAATGTAAGTCTTAACATTAATTGTCGAGATTTAATTTATTCAAAAATTATAATTTAGATAGAAATGTTGCATCCTAAGTTTATGGTACACTACCATTATTGAACTGGAAAGTTATGAAAGACATAGTGAATTTTATTGACTCTGAAGCACCCCGTTTTTAAATGAAAAGGTAAATGTCACTTGAAGGTTGTTATATATGTTAATATTAGGTTGAAGTATGATACAATGTGCTAGGATACGTTTATGATGGTAAGATATTAATGAGGTATGCCTAGAAGGTTGCAATCTTTACCCCTGTCTTGATTGTAGTTACTTTGGCCTCGTTTATCTAGATTGATTAAATGTTCATTTTTGGTTTTGTATAATGTATGTCAGTGCAAGTTGGATTTCGAAAAGGTTGGACTTTATGTACTGGTTGATGGTTTAGAGTTTTTACGTTTTCACTTGGAATCCTAGTGCGTTTGTCGCATTGTGGCGACATGATTCCTTTGAAGGACTCGTTGCGCGCGTTGATAGAGAAGCGCATACGAAACTTGGTTGGGTCATGTGCTTCTCGTTTAGGGTGAAGCGGTTGTTGTAATTGATGTTTGGTACCTTGTTATGTAACATTTTGTGATTGTTTCTCACTCACTGTAACACCCTGTTTCCCCCAGTCTATAAAAATAACTATACTGGCCAAGAACTATGGCAGACTCAAAGATGTGAATGTGTGATTTTGAATGGACCTTAGTATAAAAGGTCAACGAATGTAAATATGTTATGAATATATATTGTAGGACTTTTGGGAGGGGGATGTGATGAAAAGAGACCACGATGGCTGATGAAAGGTGGTGGAAGGCAGCTGGAATGGTGGCGTTAACTTCCACCAAAACCAATACCGTATTTGTTCTTCACTGGCCTGAAGATCAAGAGTGGCTCGCTGGCCCTAAAATGAATTACTCGCCAAGTTGGTAGGTGAAGAGGCTCCTCATGAGTTAATGAGGGATGGGGGTGAACCGCCCATCTGTGGAAGCCTCAGACCTGACCACCACGGGGAAGTTCGTGCCACACACAACCTCGTCGGAAAAGAAAAGGTAGGAAAGGGGTGTGGGAGGGGGCATTCGCGACAGAGATCGCAAGAGGGGAGAAATCGGAAGGACTCTGGAAAAATATACAGAGTGATGGATAAGCATAGAAGAAGGAGAGTAACCTTCGTTCTCGACTTCTGATGAACAAAGACTCAGTCTCACAGCATCGTGGTCTAACCTCGGGGGTGGCTAGTGGTAAATCCATTCGGAATCGTTGAGCCTACGGTTGGGTGGAAATGAGCACCCCTCTCAGCAATTGCATCAAAGCTGGTGTTTTTTCGATAAGTGTTATATCTCGTATCTTGAAATTAATATTCTGACATGTATGTTCATGGTTTGTGCAATTATGAATGGTTTCAGTATAAGACTGTCTGTATGGTGT
>JZKD02S1736382.1:0-15036 GCA_000966675.3 Picea glauca | reverse complement strand
CTCTCTCTCTCTCTCTCTCTCTCTCTCTCTCTCTCTCTCTCTCTCGTAAGTCTTCACTTGTACTTGTATTCCCCCTCTCTCTAGAGGCACTAGGGTTTCTTGGTCTTCTTGGAGTTTCTTGGAGCACCCCCCCCCACTCTCTCTCTTGTAAGTCTTCACTTGTACTTGTATTCCCCCTCTCTCTTGAGGCACTAGGGTTTCTTGTTATTCTTGGAGTTTCTTGGAGCACCTTAGGGTTCTAGGGTTAGGATTCATTCCTTGGAGATTGGAGATTAGGGTAATGAGATAAAAACCTAGGGTGGATTTGTGAAGAAGAAGAGGGGGATGTCTTTCCTTGGAGGTTGTGTTGGAGATATTGTTGTTTTTGGAGCTTCTTTGTTGAGTTAGAGCTTGATGATTTATCCTAGCTAGGGATTTTTGGATAGTTGGAGTTTTTGTAATAACTTTGAGAGAAGGCTATGTTGTGTACTTGTACTTCATTTTGACCTTACATATGAAGTTTCCAACTATCCACATCTTATGTTATGTTCAGATTTGAATTTCAGCTATATTTGTTATTTATTCTTTGTTATTTACAACCATTGATGTCTTGTTGATGGGACATAAGTAAATTGGAATTTTTTTAAGTGATTTAACATCTAAGGAAGAACATAAGGGGCTGAATTCACTGCTATTATATTGATATAATTTCCATTGTAAAAATGCATTTTAAAATTTGATTATTAGTTGATAAGTTTCCCTAGAAGAGCCTGAAACTTATCTCTTTGTTTGGTATCTTTTCTATTTGTATTGCCGAGAAATATGGGCCTATTTGAAATGAATTATTGAGATATTTCCAATGTTGTTTTATACTCTAATTTATAACACTCCTAAAGGTGGAGAATTCCAGGGCTAAGATATGGGAAACCTTCTAGGAAGGAGGTGAAATTTCAGTTTTTCATTAATTGTGTGAGTGCATGAAATTTCCACAATAATGTCTTATAGTGCTAATGTTTAAGTGGCTAAAAGGGTTATGGTTTGGGATTGATGGGTGACACACCTTACATTGTTAAGATATTATAGCATATAGGTTAGGGATTATAGGGTTTAGTGTTTATACAATGGGTCATGGGTGTTGATTAAATGTGATAATAGTTAAAGTGGTTAGGGATTATAGGGATTATAAGTTAGAATGGGTTATGGGGGTTAGGAATTATTGGTGTTAGAGGACATAGATGTTAGTATTACGTGTTATGATTTCTGTAAGATTGGTGATTGGGGGTTATAGGGTTTTAGGGTTAAGTGTTAAAGTAATAAATGGTTACGAGGATTAAGTATTAACTATTCATAGTGTTAGCATTTAGAGATTATATTTATATGTTTTAGAGTTTATATAGGTTATAAATATTAGGAATGAAAACTTGTATTAGGAGATAAAGGTATCCAGGGTTAAAATTTTAATGTTAGGGGTTGCAAATTTATATTAGGTTATAAAGGGTTTAGTGTTTATGTCTTCGAGGTAATGGGGATTATAAGGGATATATTAGGGGTTATATGAGTTAGGGGCAAGAGGAATTATAAGGATTAGGGGTTATATGATATTCATGTTATAGGGGTTATAAAGATTAGGGATTATGAGAGTGAGTGGATATATATAAAGTGTTCAAGATTACCCCTAAAGGTTAGCTCCATAGGTTGAACAATTCACTTAAGGCATGTTGTTGATGGGAAGTCCACAAGTCATGGGCTCAAATATTTTCGAGTTCCTTAGGGTTACCAACCATTATTGTTGGTGGTGGTTGATCCACATTCCATTTGAATCTTCCAAAGAAGAGAGGGAGATCCTATGAGGTCTTCTTTTGAAACAAATATAAGGTGTTAAGTGTTATGGGAAAATGGGTAGTGGCTATAGAGTTTAAGAATTATATATTAGGAGTTAAAGGTCTTTTAAATTAATATTTATAAAAGTTAGTGGTTATATAAGTTCGGGGTTTCGAGGGATACAAATTATAGGTGTTAGGAATCAAGAGTTGTTTGTTATATAGTGTAGGGGTTATGTGAAAAATTAAGGTGATACCTAAGATACTTAAGGTTATATGTGTAATTAAGTTATAGGGGTTTTAAGTGTTATAATTATCAGTGGTTAAGGTTCATACTGATTAGGGGTTATAGACGTTAAGACTTAGAGGGGATAGATGTGTTAAGGTTTAGGGGTTATAGAGTTAAGCTAAATAAGAGATATAGTTGGTATGAGTTATGGAGGTTACATGTTAGCAATGATAGGTATTATAAGGGCTTAGAGTGATAAACCTAATCAAAATTATATGGGATATATGATATTAGAATCATAATGGTTAGGGTGTAAATACCCCCATCGTTACGACAACATGCGACACATAACCAATGCAATATGTATTATTATAATTTTTTTATTTTTTTTTACAGCAGGAAAGTAATCACGACAACAGTCAATCAACGCAACCAGATGACGAAAACAACGTATGAAACCAACATCAACGACACATGTGACTAGAACCCTTATGGCGAGTGTAACACACCCACTATGGAAGACTAAATTTTTTTGGCTTTTCCTTCTCTTTTCCGAGGAACAGAACCCCCGAATTCCTATGGGGCTTGTTGCAGACCCTACCATCCCTTATCCGTACCTATATGATCATTGGCGATGACCACAGGCCTTACTGAAGAGGTTCTCCCGGCTTTCACGATTCGGGAAATCGCGAAGCAGGTATTCTCGGTTCCCTGACTTTCGAGGTGCCGAAACCCAAAGGGAATCAACAATTCGTCACAATTAATAACGCCTCGGATTGAAGCCTGGCACTCCACTTTTCGGGGTTTCTCATACTGGGTTTTCGCTATATAAGAGGGCAAGGGATTCCTACCCTTCGGTTTCCCGAGTGTCAAAACACCGAAGACCCTATATCCGCCAAACTCATTTAAGGGTTCATCCATCAAAATTTCATGTCTAGCGAACACGAGGAAAACTGACCTTTGGAGATCCCAGGTACCGAAACGCCGAAACACCAAAAGCATGTGTGCTAATCCATTTTCGGGATTTCGCCTATCGGGATTTCGCGATATGCGAGGACAGGAGGGTTTCGCACTTAGGTTTCCCGGGAGACGAAACTCCGAAACATCATAACCTGTCCACGCTCTATCATTTCGGGAATTCGTAAATCGGGATTTCGGGCTATGCGAAGACAGGAGGTCTCGCATCTGGGTTTCCCGGGTGCCGAAACTCCGAAACATCCAAACTCTAGACACGCTATGCCATTTCGGGGTTTCACAAGTCAGGATTTCTGGATTGGCGAGTACAAGAGACTTGCCTCTGGATATCCCGAGTGCCGAAACACCGAAACAATAAATTCTAGTCACGCTATACATTTTCGGGGTTTCATACTTCGGGGTTTCGCGACTAGCGGGTACAAGGGATATTACCCTTAGGTATTCCGGGTGCCGAAACACTGAAACACCATAATTCATCCGCACTATTGTCATTTCAGGGTCTCATCCATCGGGATTTCGCGATATGCGAGAACAGGAGGTCTCACACCTGGGTTTCCCGGGAGCCAAAACTCTGAAACACCGAACTCTAAATACACTATACTATTTCGGGATTTCACAAGTTGGGATTTCGGGACTTGCGAGTGAAAGGGAACTCGCCCTTGGGTATTTCGAGTACCGAAATGCCGAATCTATACATGCTAAGCAATTTCGGGAATTCGCAAACCGGGTTTTCAGGATGTGCGATGACCAGAGGTCTCGCACTTGGGTTTCCCGAGAGCTGAAACTCTGAAATACCAAAATCCAAACATGCTCCACTATTTCGGGGTTTCCTCCATCGAGATTTAGCTACACACTATCATTTCAGGATTTCGCATGTCGGGATTTCGCAAGTCGGGATTTCGGGACTTGCGAGTACAATGGAACTCATCCTTGGATATTCCGGATGTCGAAATACCGAAATGTCGAAGTCAAAAAGGACCATTCTCTCTCATGCAGGGTTTTGAGACTTACGCCATAANCAAGACTCCACCTAGGCCTTCTTTGGATGCGTCAATACATACCAAGAAGTCCGCGTCCGTGTCAGGGAATTTTAGTATTGGTGTTGTTGTCAACATCTCCTTGAGCCTTCAAAATTCCTTTGTGTATTTATTGGTCCAAACAAACTTATTGTTCTTCTTCTGCAATTTTGTGATCGGATTTGCTATCTTCGAAAAACCCTCGACGAACCGTCCATAGTATCCCACTAAACCCATGAAGCTACGCACTTCTGGGACATTCGTCGACGCATTCCATTCCATAATAGCCTCGACCTTTGCTAGATCCACAATGATACCTTCATCGGAGATGACATGCCCTAAATAGTGAATCTTCGATTGATAAAATGAGCATTTAGACAGTTTCCCATACAATTTGTTCTCTCGCAGACATTGTAGTACCAAGCACAAGTGCTCATCATGCTCCTCCATCGTCTGAGAGTGAATCAAAATATATTCAATGAATACTTGGACGAACTTATCCAAGTATTCACAGAACACCCCGTTCATCAAACTCATAAATACCCATGGGGCGTTCGTCAGTCCCAACGATAAAATGATAAACTCATAATGTCCAAACCTCATCTTAAAAGAGGTCTTAGAGATTCGTCCTCCTTGATCTGTAACTGGTGATACCCTGATCTCAAGTCGATCTTTGAAAAAACTGTTGCGCCTTTCATCTGGTCAAACATATCATCAATCCTTGGCAAAGGATATTGATTCTGTATTTTTTCCTTGTTCAATTGATGGTAGTCAATGCAGAGTCTCCATGACCCATCCTTATTCCATATGAAGATTTCAAATGCACCCCACGATGACACACTTGGATGTATAAGTACTAGGTCCAACAACTCCTTCAGTTGCATTTTCAACTCTTGTAACTCTTGGGTTGATATCTGATAAGGCGTTCTTGCTATCGATTCAGTTCCCAGTATTAGGTCGATGTCAAATTCAAATTCCCTCTTTGGCGGCATCCCAGGTAACTCGTCAGGGAAGACGTTCGCAAACTCTCTCACCTCCAGAAGGTGTTCTAGACCTTTCACTACTCCCTTCTCATTTAACACAAGGATTTCATAAATATTACATCCCTTGCGCATGATATTCTGTATCTGCAAGGAAGAGATGAACCTCAGGGAGAATCCCTAGTTCTGATATACAATCACTCATATTCTGTCCCTCGTCATCGACCAGGCTCAACTATTTCGTCTTACAGTCGAGTATTGCATCATGTGATTCCAACCAGTCCATACCAATCACGACATCATAAGACCCTAAGGTTGTGATGTATAGGTTGGACCTAGTGACAAACTCTCCCAGGCTAAGGCTAAATCCTGTAAGCTTCCCACCAACCTTCTGTTTGGCTCTCGAAACCATTTCTACAAAGCTAAACTCGTCCTGTTTGATTGCCTTTACCTTAATTATTTTTAGCGCTACATCAGAAATAAAAGTCTCGGTAGCACCTGGATCTATCAAAATACTAAGGGTCTAGTCAGCGACAGTACCTAACATCTCGAGCACAATTGATTGGTTCTCTGCCTGGCAGTTATTCACCTCTGCATGAATCCAATGGGCCTTGCCCAAATCTCCCGTGGTAGTGGGTCCGGCTGATCTAGATGCTCTGGTCCTCTCCACTGGAAATGTTTCTCCCCACATGTCGAACACCCTTTCTTTTGTCCAGTACTCCCAGTACTTGAAGTAGAAGCTGACCGCCCACTGGGCTGGAACCCTGGTATGTTCTGTTGAACATGCCTAAACTGTTGTTGTTGCAGTCAACGTTGTTGTTGGTGTTGTGGTCCTCGGTAAGGAGTCCATTGTTGAGGCGTTGGTCGTCGAGGTGTAGTGAAAGTGGATCCTCTTTGGAAGCCATGATATCCCGGTGAATGTCTAGTTGGTGTCTGATGTTAATGCACATGAGATGACACCTATCCCACTGGTCTCACTGGAGTCTTTCTCTGACCCTCAATGATAATCTCCTCCTCTGCTATGAGGGCCTTCTGGACAACATCATGCAAGGTTTAAGGCATCAAAATCCTAACCTTTGCAGGAATGATGACATTAAGGCCAAACACGAACTTGTTGAACTTAAGTTTCTCAGTATTCAGGTGCAGAGCACACTCGTTGAGTTGACGCTCAATGAATTCTTCAGATAGATACCTTTCCCATAATCGTTCCTCAAACATATCCAATGACATGTCTTTGATGACCATGTTCAATTGTGGTAGGAGCGTCTTCCACCATAGAAGGGCACTCCCCTTCAGTTGAAATACCACCATGCAGACCTTCATGTTGGAAGTATAGTCATGAAGTGAAAATCACATCGCCATATTCCCCAACCAAGCCTCGACGGCTGCGTCGTCCGGGGAACCAAAGAACTAGGGAAACTTGACCTTCTCGATTTCTCGGTGAATGCTACCAGTGCCGACCAGAGCGTGCGGTGGACTCTCAGGAGGTGCCAATGCCCTGGCCTCATCTCTATCCAAATGATTGATCAATGCCTCAGAAATTCGCTGAAAGGACTTCATCATCCCAACCACATTACCCAAAACTATATGTTCCTTCTTGACAACTTGTTCATCTCGCTAAGGGTTAGACCCCTCAGGCATGGATGCTACTTGGGGTGTCGCACCTCCTCCCCTAGAAACCCGTTGTCTACCTCTGTGGCATCCTCTAACCATGATTACTGACACGAATACAAGTAAACGTAATTAGCAGCATTATAATCAAATATCAAATCAACGGAAACCATAGTGATCCCAAGTTGTGGGTCGAACTGACTCTGATAACATATGTAAAGATCCCCGTCATTATGACAACATGGGACACATAACTAGTGTAATATTTATTATTATTATTATTATTATTATTATTATTAGAGTAGGAAAGTAATCACAACAACAGTCAATCAACGCAACCAGACGACGAACATAATGCACACAACCAACATCAATGACACATGTGACTAGAACCCTTATGGTGGGTGAGAAACAATCACAAAACATTACAGAATAAGGTACCAAACATCAATTACAACAACCACTTCACCCTAAATGAGAAGCGCATGACCCAACCAAGTTTCGTATGGGCTTCTCTATCAACGCGTGCAACGAGTCCTTCGAAGGAATCATGTCGCCACAATGCGACAAGCGCACAAGGATTCCAAGTGCAAACGTAAAAACTCTAAACCATCAACCAATACATAAAGTCCAACCTTTTCGAAATCCAACTTGCACTGACATACATAATATGAAACCAAAAGAGGGTATTTAATCAATCTAGCTAAGCAGGGCACAAAGTAACTACAATCAAGACAGGGGTAAAGATTGCAACCTTCTAGGCATAGCTCATTACTATCTTACAATCATAAACCTATTGTAGCACATTGTATCATACTTCAACCTAATATTAACATATATAACAACCTTCAAGTGAAATTTACCTTTTCATTTAAAAAGGGGGTGTTTTAGAGTCAATAAAATTCACTATACCTTTCATAACTTTCCAGTTCAATAATGAAAGTGTACCCTAACCTTAGGATGCAACCTTTCTACCTAAATTATAATTTTTGAATAAATTAAATATGGACAATCAATTTTAAGACTTCCATTCCTTCCCCAAGGAATGAACCCTCCCTACATCTATCTTTAATGCAACCCCATATAGCAGTTAATAAAATAATAAAAGGAAGCTCCTAAATAATCGTTCTCAGTAAAATTTCACATGCATATCTATCTTAGACTCAACCCCATATAATCATTAAAGAATAAGAATAAAAGCAACTTATAAATAACCATTTCTCATTACAATTTCACATGCATAACTATCTTAGCCGCAACCCCAAATAATCATTAAAGAAGAAGAATAAAAGCAACTTATAAATAACCATTTTATCATTAAAAATTCCACATGCATATATACAATAATATTATAAAAAATAGATTATTATAAGGTTTAATTCAGGCTTAGATTGTTTTTAAACTCAGACTTAGGTTATTCATAGTTAATTTATTACTGCAGGTACATAAGGTAAGGATGCATAGAGAGGCGAGAGCCCTTCCTTCCTAGTTATGCAACTCATATTAATTCCTTTATACCTATGTGATAAACAAAGTCGCTCGTTATTAAATCAACTACTAAAATTCCTTATTTCACTCAAGATAAAAGGCGTGTTCTTTAAAAAAAACTCAGTAATTCAACTCTTCTCGCGTAATTAAAAAGGGATGACCTAACACTGTTCCACCTTCTGAACTTGCATTAATACCGCGAGGAACTGTCAAGGGTCGAGCATGCACATGCTGATTGAAGGGGTCACTCAAAGCGCACAAAAGATGGAATCAATCAAAAGGGGAGGGTGTCAGCTGTGAGCGTGAGCATACATTAGAATTTAACACAGGACAATATGTCAGATCAGAGCGCGCACAAGTTACTTAATAGCCTCGTTGTGGAAAGATCACGATTTTCTGGGAAAACTTGTCTTTCATGCATCATGGAATCCCATCATCTGTTTGTAGAAAGCTTTCACTCATTATTTCATGGGAGATTTATTTTGTTACGAGGCAAGATTTATTTTATTGTTTAAAAAAAAAGTTTAATATGTCAATAAATATGTTTAGTCTAAACAGGTTAAAATAAATACGATATCATCATTCTCAAACATATTACCGAGAGCATGCAAACAATCGTGTGTCATTTTCTAAGCCACCACATATCTCGATATAGATGCTTTGTATATCACCCTCCAATGGTTTATAGATATGATATACGATGGCTTGACTCACATAGGTACACCCACTTGCTCTTATGGTGTGATAAGGCAACCAATCCTTCGAACAGGTTCACTGAAATTGGATTATCACCCAATATCAAAAGTTGAGGAATGGAATGAAAGTGACTGAACAAAATAACGAGGTTTCATTGCTTATCAAATGATCCAAATGGATAAACTTATCTATTGTTGATTCGTCATGGAATATTTTAATCAATTGTCTTCACTAAATAAATAAAACCTCTTCGTGATTATAGAAATCCGTGTGTTAGTTATTAGCATCCTCTTAAGTATGATGTCGGTTGTGAACTTTGCAATGAGTCTGTTATCCGTATTCATGAAAATTTGTAGAATAGACAATATAAGCAAGACCCAACCTATACATTAATTGATTCATTGACAACAACCTACATTGGTCTCGAACCTGAGACAGATGGAATTTGTTGTGTACTGTGCAAGGGTTGGAAAATGACCACTTGGAAAGAATGGTGACTACTGGTTCCCCACTCTCATTGAGAAAAACCCCACGAGCTTCCATTGAAAGGAAAGTCAGAGTTATAGCGCCAAGTTAATCTCTCCATTATAATTTCAAATTCGACAAGAAAATTAATCAACGGTGAAAAATAATAGCCAAAAAGAAAAGACTTCAAGAGTGAAGGAGTTTAGAGATTTGAAAGGCAACAAGAGACAATAATAACATAGTAACCGTGGAGTAATGAAGAAGAATTTTCATTGTACAAGCAAATGAATTGCAGAAAGTAAAAACATGATAATCGTAGAGCATGAAGGGAATAAACGCCCAAGAGATAATTCCTTGTTGGGCAGAGAAATTATCCTACACTTATTATCCATGCACAGGAAAGCAGGGCATTTGAATCTAAATCGTTAACACTGGAGTGAAAGACATTCGATTCGCCTCCTGGCCGATTGCTCAGGCATGGACTAATAACTTAAAGGATAAAGGAATGGAAGATAAAAACTCAATTTCTTTGTATTAAAAACAATAAAAACACAGAGTAAAATAAAATAATGGTCCAGGAACCAAAATGCAGTCTTCCTCGGTAATAATACAAACGCAGTAATAATCCCAACCAGCATCAGAAACTACAATAAAACGCAGTAATAAAACAAAGCTCATAAACAAAAATTAGTGACCCTTTTGCAATTTCACACAGCGCACTATCACCCAGATAAAAATTTGTATGCATAACTAAACGACTATTTTTATTTTAATAGCATATACCCAAGTGAGATTTCGACAATAAAGAAATGCATGAACAAGAAATTAAGCTATTATTCAATACAAATTATCCATATGCATACCGTAGCCTAATGCAAAGAACTGGAAATGACTGTCCCACTCTTGCGCTCTGTCCAACTTCGACTTGCCGACCGATGAGACCTCATCGGTACCTCCTAGCCAACGCTAGGGGTACTCTTCTTCCCCCTGAGCCTCCCGAGACACAAAGGGGCTACACACACAATACCAGGGAATGCTAGCACCCAACTCGCCTAGCAAGGTCGAGCTACCACTCATTACCCGAGCTGGTTATCCCAACTCCCACAAGAGAAATTTCAGTCAAGATGAATTTCGACAACATAACGTTACGCAAGCTAGATGTGATCCATACTCCTCCTCCGTCATCCTTTTTATAGAGTTTTCATAGTCATTAGTTTCCCTAACCCTCATTAGATTCCTTTTTTATTTAATTAATTACGAAAAATCTCCCCCGTACACATGTCGCTCGATCCCCTAGTTGCACCAGAAAATCAATTTATTAATTAATTAAATTTGTCTATTTCCCTCACCCACCTAAAAGCATTCCTAAAAACGCTCCTCGGTGTCCCAATATCCCCTTACAATTCTTAAATGACTTACGCCTTACTTAATTCCTAGTTGAGTTCATAAATAGAAAGTTTCAAAGGCTATATTCCTTACTAAGTTAGACATTCCCCGTTTTCTTTTAAGTTTCTTCTTTTCTTTAAGTTTTCCCCTTTTCTTTAAGTTTCCATTTTTCTTTAAGTTTCCCCTTTTTATAACTAAGTTCAGAGTTAGCAGGTTTAGACAAAAACAACCAATACCCCTTTTATTAATTAAACCTTTATTAAAATTTCCACTTTAATTATTAATGCTTGAATTTTCTTTACCCCCTTCTTGTTACATGTCTAATTGGTTTTTTTTATTCAAAAGTTCTACTCAAACCTAGGTTTTTAATTCACTAGGCTTGGCGATAGTTTTTAATGGAAAATTGTTATTAAACTTTACTTATCACATCATTCATTTTAATGCCGACCATGTCCTATGGAGGCATAGTTTTATAGGAATTAGGTTTATTAACTTACCATATTTAAAATCACGACGTGCCCTTCAAGACGCACCATGTGCTCCAAGGGTGCCACTCACCTTTTTTCATTTTATTCGCACGACATGCCCTTCAAGACGCACTACATGCTCCAAGGGCGTCACTCGCCTCTTGACTGAATTTGGTAGACGTCCAACCCCTAGAGTCAATACTCCATCAGGTGATCTTGTGGGAGACTAAGGGGCTCTAAGGAATAAGAACCCTACCTTATTGCATGCCCCTTTGAATCATTGTGAGCGACTGTCACAGTCTGCCCTCATGGCATCGTGGGTATTCTTGAACTAGGTAATCATTAACCTACAATTCGAGCCATGACGGGAGTGCTAGTAGGCTGTGGAAGGGTTGTTGCCATACCTCTTCCTCAATGTCTCTGGTTGTCATGCGTGACCCCTTTACTCCAAATGTGAGTTTGGTTGGCAAGCTATCGTCAGCCTGCATCCATCAACGAATCATGTCATCAATAAAAATCAACATCATAATATCTAATAATATGTAGATGTGTCACATCAACAACATTCAAACCCTAACAATCCACTCCCTAACTCGATCCGGAGTCCAAGGGATTTCATCGATGCCTCGGCATCCTCAATGTCCATAGTCCTACACACTCAAGAGAACCTAGTCAATAACACCTGTCTATGTAAATACAACAAAATAACATATCATCAAATCCACAATATCTCATAATCATAATCAAAACAACCAATAGTATAATGACCCGGATCACTTGCACGCAAGTGTCCTCAAAGAATAAGTTCGCTCAGTGTACGTAAGAGAGGGATGTTACATAGGGGTACTGGAGTATGGGTTATAAGGATTAGATTATACAATAGTTCAAGACTAAGAGTTGTGGATATTTGCATTATATATATTAGGATTTAAATTTAATCATCAAGGGATATTGAGGTTATAGTGATAAATGGTTATAAGGGATACAAGTTATATTGCCTATGGTTACAAAGATTGGTGATATAGAGGTTAGGGGTGATAATGACTCAAGGTTGGGGGTTATTATAGTTATAAAGGTTACATGGTATTAGTGTTATGGGTTATGTTATTAGTTATAGAGTTTAGGGGTTGTATTGTTTAGGGTTAGAAGTGTTATATTTTACAATAGTTGATTATTATAAAACAATTAATGGTTAAGGATAGAAGTTATAGGTGTTATAGTTTAAGGGTTATAAGAGTTAAGCCTCATTCATTTTTAGGGCTATATCAAGGGTTATAGAGTTTATATGGGTTACATGTAAGGGTTTATAATAGTTAAGGGTAAGGGTGATATGAGTTAAGGGTTGGAGTTTAGGGGCTATAAGCATTGAGGGTTAGTGATCATAAGAGTCAAGTGTTGAAGGTTATAATGGTTAACAATTATAAGAATTATAGAGAATATGAGAATTATGGCATATGGTAGTTAGGTGTTATAAGGGATACATGTTATATGGGATATGGTTGGAGGGGTTAGGGGTGAAGGGTTATAATGTTTAGGGATTATAAATATTTGAGATTATATAATGAATTATATCTCTCAGGAGTTAGATATAATTAGAGTCATTGTAAGGGACATGTTATATTGGTTAAAAGTTCAAGGCTATATTGTTAAAGGGGTAAGGGGTTATAATAGGTGGCATTTAGTAATGATAGAGTTTATAGGGGTTATTATAGGAGGCTGCAAGTGTAAGGGATTAAGGGTCGATAATTATTGGGGGTTATATGTGTGAAGGAATATACTAAAGGTTGTAAGGTTTAGATGTTATAAAACTCAAGGGTTACAAGGGTTGGTAATTATGACTTATAAGGGTTAGAAATTAAGGATTATGGGGGTTCAAAGTTATAGTGTTTCTACTAATTAAGGGTCAAGGGTTATAATTCCATAGTTGTCAGGGGTAACAACTTATATGGATTAGAGTTGACATGTTAAAGGTGGGAAGGGTTTATATAATTCATTAGAGTTATAACTATTAGTGGTCATAATGATTAATGTGTTTATTGGAGATTAGGGTTTATAAACCATGTGTAATAGTGTTTTCAAAATCTTTATGCTAATAATAATAAATGGTTATAAGGTTTTATATCTAGGTGTTATAGTGGTTAGTGGTTATATATAATATTAACTATGGATTATATGTTAGAGGCTTAGGGGATATAATGGTTAGGGGTTAAAGGTTATATTAGGGAATAGTGGTTACATGAATTATATGATGGGTTATATGTGAGATGAGTTATATGGTTTAGTAATAATGGGTCATAGGGGATAATGATTACAAGGGTTATAACAATCATGTGTGCCAAAGCTTATATATCTTATAAGGATTATAGGTTATATGTGTTAGTGGTTATACCATTGAAGGATTAAAAGCACTATAGGTATTATGATTTATGAAATGGTAAAGGTTATTCATATTAATGGTTAAGAGTTATATGATATAAAGAATTGTGCTAAAGTAGTTAGGATATTTGGGATATAAGTGTGACGCAGACCCCCAGCCCTCCGGCCGATATCCGCTGACAGGATCGTTTCAAATCTTCCCTGAGCTGAAGCAGCTCTTTTGGATCCCTATTGGAACCTCATCATTCGATCCATGGGTCCTTTCCTGAAAACCCTACCTGTGCCAACATATACCAGGCGAGAGTCTTCACCTCTTCAGCCAAGCCAACAATTGCTTTTCGGGTTTCACAACTTTGCGAATCCTTGTGTCGAGGTTCTTGGTTCCTCGATCCCCCAAAACCCGATAGGCCAAAATACCGAAAACAACTTCAATCGTTGATTATCCGTTGGCTCGCATCTCGGTCCATGTGACCGCTTTTGCCCATGACCGCAGCCTTCTTCAGGATTTCCAATATCAAGAGCCCGACTCTTAGTCCTCGGGACGGTCGAAATGTCAATCCCTGAAATGATGAAATCCCTGGCCTGACTTTCTCCTCTCAAAGGATGTGTTGCGTTTCATGACTTCGAAACTTCTGATGTGAATTGTTCTGACATTATGTTTGTGGGATCCCCGAAATGTCGAATCCCGATATCCCGATACCAGGTGTGACCGCAGCTCCACTCCTCTCTATGTCGCGTTTCGCGACTTCGGGGTTTTCATCCCCAAGAGCCTGAATTCTTTGTCTCTCGGACTTTTGAAATATTGATCCCAGGTATGCCAAAATGTCGGCTTCCTATCGCGTCCCTTCAACGTTTTAGGGTTTCAAATTTCGGGACTTCGCAATCTCCGTTGCAACCCTTTTCTCTGCTCTCATCTACGGGACCCCCGGTATAATCCTTTCAGGGATTTTCCCGATGCCTCGATTAACGCCATGTGTCCTCTTGTTAGAAGGTCCTGGTACTCTCGGTGTTTGGGGACTTGAGACCCCAACGACACTGATCATTGGTCCTTCGAACTCCCGGTAGCTCCCCGATCACTGCCACATGTCTTCCACAGATGCACGACCCTGATCGCTTCAGGACTTCGTAAGTTGCAAAGGCGAAGACTCCTCCATTTCTCTCTTCGATGCCTGAATCCCCGAAATATAAGGATCTCGTGACACACATCCTCTGCAGATGGACAACTCTGATGTCTTCAGGACTTCGTGAGTCGAGACTTCCTCTCTCCCAAACTCCTACCTCTCTATCTCTCGATATCCGAAACCCTGATGGGTCCTCGGATTACTGCCACGTGTCCTCCGAGTGATGGACGGTCTCGACTCCTTTGAGACTTCGTGGATCGGGAGATCGCGATGCAGCGATTCCACAACCCCTATACATTCTGATCCCCGAACTCCAAAATCCCGATCTGTTCATTGTTTTGGGACTTCATGGGTTCTCTCCTCTACATACGAGGGTTAATCCTCGTGCTCCTTTCAACAAATACGAGGGCTATCGATTGTCTTAGCT